>NCQV01101294.1:0-26560 GCA_002740545.1 Lophocereus schottii
ATTTCTGATTTTCTATTGCATCCTATCGCTTACGCTACACTGTTACTCTGGTATTAATCCCAACAGTTTTGATTTTGCATGTTTAATTTTCACTATGTTCTAATATGTAATATTTTCGCTATTCGTCTTCTAGATTTCATGGTTTTCTTTTTTCTCCACTTATTTGGTCCTTGCTCCATAGAGGTCGCATTTTCAATGCATTTCGATGAACTCTTCATTTCCAAGCCTAGTCCTAGTCAGCCCAAATGAAAACAAACTCTGGGTTAAATAAATGTCTAATTTCTGCTTGTACATTTTCATCTTTACCATCCTCACTGTATCTCTTGTTGTGCCTTTTCTACTTCACTATCTATGTGCACATTTAAGCCTTTTGCCTCCTATCATTCTTGCCTTCATTATCATATTAATTTTGTTTAGTTTTAATTTTGTTGAGTTCATACGTTTGAGTTGATTATTAAATATTTGGGTTTAGAGCAATTTTGTTTAGTTTTAATTTTGTTGAATTCATACGTTTGAGGTTTATATCTCTCAATCTATATCCCATGCATACAATTTCTCTCAGTTTGTATCTAAATATCTCTTCCAGGCTATACTAGATTGAGATATTTAGATATAAATGCAGAGGTTTGTGTTTAGAGTATGTAATTTGGGTTGAATCATTGTGATCAATTTTGATTAGTGTAATACATGTAATTTTGTTAATGTTGTTGGAGTCGGTGGAGATGCCAATCCTGCACGTAAAATTTGTATTTATTATTCTTCTTATGTGCCAATCCTATACACACACATACAAACACGCACATCCACATATATACATACACATGATCAAATATTGTAAATATATGCAAATAAGATGCACTTACCTATTTCTTCATTTCATTTTGATTCATTTACTATGCAAAATAATGTACTTCGTACTTATTTGGCCCACTTTGACTGATAAATAGTTGGCCAAATTTATAGTTAAGTATGTGTTTTCCAGATTCCTAATTGTGTATTGTGTTTTTATTAAAATCCTGTAATAAATTAATTGGATGATGCATATATTGCTTGCAATTTCAGACTGTGTCATATTACACGCAAGATCTTTGTTATTGCGCACTAATAATTTTACCCCAATCTTAAATCCATTTACTTATATTTTTTCAAATAAATACATTTATTTATAATATTACCAACTGACAATGTGTATGTCATAAATGTGTTTTAATGATGTATTATTTGTTCCATATTGCAAGCCATTTACTTACATTTTTTTTCAAATAAATTTATTTATTTATAATACTGCCGATCAAGAATGTGTATGTCATAAATATACCTTAATCATAAATTATTTGTTCCCTATTGCAATAAATTCATGTAATAGGTCAGTAGCCACTGTTATGAGGGAAAAGATGTGAAACTAATATTATGTTTTCAAAAAACAACTATTTTGGACCAAAAAAAGTTATTTCCCATGAGAACTCCGAAATACAATGTACAAAGCATTGCACTAAATTTTATAATATTTGTTGTAGAAGAAGAATTATTTCGTTATGCTATGTGATTTTTTTAACAATCCTCTATTTTCTCCTATGTGGTTTTTTTTAACAATCTTCTGTAAAAGTATTGCGCTAAATTTTATAATATTTGTTGTAGACTTTTTGAGTATCTTCTTTCATCTATTTCTTCATTTTCAGCCATCTCCTTTGTCATCAACGTTAATTTTTAGATTTTATTTAACATTTGCAGGCAACCCTTTCAAAACTAGCTCTGAGCTAAAAGGAGATAGTGAACAAAGAGGAGAAAATATAGAGTAGTGGCGTAAGTTATGAAACTCCTATAAATATTGTTACACATGTTTGGCAAAACAAATACACAATTCACTTTTTGGTTTACAGAGATTATAAAGACTGCTATATGTGTGATTTTATAGTTATCAAAATAAAATATAGTATTATATATAATTATTTCCTCATAAATCAATTATTCAAAAAAATGATTGATTTTATTTTTATAAAATTAAGATTAATAGATATAATTTTGTTATGCTTCAATAGTTGATTGCTTCATTTCATATTTGTATTTTTTTTGGAAATATTAGGAGTATTAGTATATTTAATTTTCTCTAATAATAAATCCTTCACATATAGAAATCAAGGGACACCACACTTCAGTCAAAATTAGATTTTTGAGTTCAAGCCCATGGTGTTGCAAGTGCTGGTCGATGGTGCAGGTTAAGTGTAGATGATTTGTGCTGGAACCTTGGTAATTTATCTCATTTTCGATCATCATGTTCATTTGAGAATGCTTTAATCTAGGTTTCTAGATTAATAAGACAAGGCATGCATGACTATTTAAGTGGGGGAGTTATGTTACAGTACCATTTGTTGTTGAAACTTCTATCACTTAATGGTAAAGTCAGTTCATGTATATTATCAATATCTCTTCTGTCTCTCTTTTTCTGTGTACCATAATTAACATAAATGATTTGAAGTGTTTATTTACTGTTTAAGTTCTCCAACATCTCAGTAATGTATCTTATAGTTTATACAAGTACACTGGCAATATTTAAAATTTTATGAGTTTATTGTTTGGAGCAATTAGTAGCTTCATTTAAGTTAGAAAAGCATGTAACCAAAGGCTAGATTCATAAGTTTGTTCTTCAAAACCGTTTAATTGCTCTTGTATAGAAAAAGAACTCATACCGATTTATTACATTTCTTAAGTTCTATTGAATATTGAATTTTTCCATTTTCCTTAAGTACTCAAATAAGATACCATTATTAATTTTCATCAAAATCTACACATAGTTGGACATTTTCAATCTAGCCAATGCATAAATATAAAATATTTACACAATAATTATTGATATCGTCCCATTTTTTATATGTGTAGTTTAAATTTAAACTTCTTATTAATGACATAAAATTCCCATTTAGTTGAATAATATTATTGTTGTGACTTTATAAGAGTGACGTATTCATTTGTACAATTGTGTACTGCATGAACTAACATGTGATACTATCTATAAATCCAAAACGGTAAAAGTTAAGCAAACAATACTTATTAACTAATGTCCCTTTTCTCATATGTACAATTTNNNNTGGAAGTTTTTATAACATAACAAAACGTGCTTACTTCTAGAGTACTATTGTTTTAAATTCATAAAGAATAATATATTCTTTATAATATAATATTTATCTGCTTTTTATAATATATTCTTTATATTATAATATTTAGAATGAAACTTTTTATAATAGTAAAAAAAAAAATTATCTACTTCCAAAATGTTGTTGTTGTAAATCAATAGAAAAACTTATTCTAATATACAAGATAACATTGCACAAAGTAACATGATATGATATCGATAGCATCTTAACCTTAAAAGTAATTGTTTATTAAACCTTCATTTGCAGACTATAACCTATAGCTATGGATGGCACCATGCTAGTTGTTGAATCCACCTGAAAGCGGTTGCGATATAAAGAAGCTCGATTGAATGTTAGATGAAGGTTGTTCGCAAGAAGGTCTCCAAATGTTAATGATCTATGCTATATTGCACAACATCAATAATATGAGGAAGAAGCTAGATTGTGGAATTTAACCCTATCACAATCAGGAAGGAACTCCACTACTAGAAGGTTTGGTCATTCAATAGAACCATGCTTCCATATAGTGATCGTAATTCAATAATGTAGTATGATGAAATGGTTACAAGTTGAAGAAGTGGTCCAACACGCTTTAATACCTGCTGCCATTACGGTCAAGTTTGACTGGATACTTTACTTGCACCCCACCTCTAGTTAATTCTTTATTTGATAATAGAAATTTCATGGAGAATATATCAACTTATAACTCCATGATGTCCTTCACTTTAATGGGAGCATCTATTGACCATTCTGCCATGGATGCACGTAGACCCTTTATATTTCATATAAGCACTGAAAATTATCATCAAATTAGGTCTTTACAACCGCCATAAGGGCAACCACCAAGATTTGCACAACTTTATATGTATGACTCACAGTTTGAGTCTTGAAATTGACTCCATACATTAAATAGAAACAACAATTCTATTGGACTTATTAGACTTAGGCTATCTACTATAGAAGACTTACAACACATGTTGGATGAATGCAATCCCTACATACATGAATAAAAAAATGCTAGAGAAATCCTCCATAGTGCGTTATACATGATCTGTGTATTCAAATCCTTCGATCACGACCGAGGGAATAGTATGTCAGACCCACTGCTGATGAAATTGCAGCCCTTATAATAGAAGGTGAGGCTATAGAGGAAATTGACAGTGATATAATAGTACGCAAGTTGGATGGAAACCTACAATGAATATATAGCAATCATCCTTCCTATATGGTCCTACAATATCCACTCATATTTTCATATGGAGCAAATGGTTGGGGAAGGGGAATTCCTCTTACTAGAGGATTGACCAGCCATAGTAAGGGATCGATGATTTGCCGATACTATGCGTTTAGGATACAATTTCGATCAAATAAGGCTGATATTTTAATCCATGGTGGTAGATTATTTCTTTAATATATCGTTGACTGTTTGACTGTTATACAGCAGTGGCGGCTACATTTTGTTTGCAAACATCAAGTACAACTACGTATGGTGGTTTTTGTTATAGTTGTATCAAAAGATTTTCACATCTTCTAGAATGTTTACCAATTTAGTTTACAATGCCTTACTAAAATCAGTCATTGCTTCCTTTGCAGATATATATGTTATTGAATTTCAAACGTGAGGGTTACCACATGCTCATATTCTCTTGACCCTTGTACATGATGACAAGCCAAGTTGCATAGAAGAAATTGATTCATTCATTTGCACAGAGCTCCCTAAATAAAATCTTAATCTACTTCCACATGATAAATGGTCCATGTGGTCCAGATATTAGGGGTGAGTGGGACCGGGTATCTGGTTGGTTTTTGGGAATCAGAACCGGACTCGGTTGGAACCGGATCCTAAAATTTGGAATCGGTCCCCAACCTGGTTAGGAGTGGATCCGATTTTGGATACTCGGTTCTTAAGTAATGTTTTTTTACTTTTTTTTCTCATTTTCCCACACAAAATAGAGAAAGGAATGGATTGAAGGAAGTTGAGAATTCATATATAAGGCTAAATTAAATATGCAATAAATAGTAAAGAAGATTTACGTACTTTGAAATAAACTCAAAGATTTGGAGATAGTGTTAATCACAAAGCCATGAATCAAGATTATAAAATGAATGATAAAATTAAAAATTATTTTAATTCACTTGAAATAAAAAGAGAAAGAAAGGGAATCTGTTAGCATAATATAGAAACAAATATGTAATAAGCAACAAGGCTCATGAGGAGAAGAACCGAAACTTAAAGGACTAGATTCATGACGTTTGAGATATATAAAGAGTAAGTTGAGGATAAATGGGAAGTAAAAAAGACAAAGGGTAAATTGGGATAGTTGGGAGTTAGGTCTTGATACAAAAAATACATTACTTGAGGATCAAGGGTTTACTTTGTATAATTATTCATAAAAAATCTTTGAATTTTAACCAGATAAAGGGTACTAGGTTCGAGTCCAGTTTCAAAATTTCAGGACCAGTACCAGACCCGGTTATAACAAGGTCCTAAATTTTGAAATCGATCCCAGAACCAATTGAACCGAGTCCGGATATGGACCCACCGGGTCCAAACCAGTTCTGGGTCCGGAACCAGGTACCCATTTTTTTTTTTTTTTTTGCTCAGCCCTGTCAGATATCCCCCATCCTCCCTGCATAGAAGGTTCATATTTAGTAAACGTTATCCAAAATTATTTTGTCATGAAACATCTATTAAGGAGAATGGGTTTGTGAAGTATACGTGGAGGGATGATGGTAGAAGAATCATCACAAATGAAAAGGAGTTAGACAACCGTTAAGTCGTTCCCTACAATCGACATCTGTGTGTGAAGTATGATGCTCATATCAATGTTGAATGATGTGCATAGAAAAAGGTCACTAAGTACCTCCACACATACATGCATAAGGGTCCAGATCAAGTGTCATTTATTATTAAGGAAAATGTCGGTACTATGGAGGGAGGAATAGAACCTCAATATAGGGAAGTTGATGAGATAGAACAATACCTAGATCGTAGATATATTTCATCTATCGAAGCAGCTTGGTGGATATTTGAATTTGAAATATCTCACCGTTATTCATCTGCAGAGATGCTACAATTTCACTTGCCAGGCAACACAATATTGTTTTTAATGATCATGAAGATTTGGATGACGTAACTGATCTAGCTCAACATACTGTTGGTATGCTCATGGCATGGTTTCAAGTTTATCAAGTTGACCCTATAGCAAATTGTTACACATATGCCGATTCCCCAAATATTATGTTTGGATCAAAGAGTAAAAGAATGGACAAAATGACAAAAATATGTATCTCTTGGTCGACTTCCTTTTGCGCATCCTAACTCCGGGGAGAGATGCTATTTGAGAATGTGTTACTTACAATTGTTTGTGGTGCAATGTCTTTTGAAGAATTGAGAACAATTGATGACATAGAATATGCAACCTTTTGTGAAGCTTGTTTAGCATTGGATTGGTAATTGATAATAGCGAGTGGGATGATGCTTTATTTGAGGCTTATATATACGCAGCTGGGGCCTAATTAGGGAGTATATTCTGCTCTTTATTCATGTACAATGAAGCAGGACAGCCTCAACTGTTTCGGGATAAACATTGGAAAGATCTTTTTGATGGCCTTGAACAAAGATTACAACATGAGCATCAGAATCCTAAGTTACTGTTGACTGCTGATCAAAAGAAAATCCCATGCTTATATGAACTGGAGTAATTTTGAGAAAAAAAATGGTTGTTCATTAAAGGACTATCCTCCTATGCCATTGCCTTCTTTCGATATACTAATTTAGTTAAGAAGTCGTCTCATCAAGGAGCAATTAGATTATGATATTCCTACAGAAATTGAGAATCCTAACATGATGCTCCCTTCGTTGAACTCGGAATAAATGGATATCTTTCATGCTATAGTGAATGCTGATGATTCTAATAATAGGGGATGTATTTTCACGTGTGGGAGTGGCAGCACTTGTAAGACATATTTGTGGAACGCAATCATTGCTGCACTTAGATCTTTTGTCAGTTGTATCATCTAGAATAGTTGTATTATTACTACCATTTGGAAAAACCGCTCATTCCTTGTTTAAGATCACTGTTAATCTTACAGACGTAACTTATTATTCATTCTCAAAGCATTCTGAGTTAGCTGAGTTGATTCAAGAATTATCATTGATTATCTAAGATGGGGCTCCCATGACCCATCGTTTTGTATTGGAGACCATTGACCGTACATTAGGGGATATTTGTGATCAACAAAATATGCCTTTTGGATGGAAGTTAATGGCATTTGGTGGTGATTTTAGACAAATACTTATGGTTGTCACAAATGGAATTAGAGTACATATAGTTACAACATCATTATCTAGATCGAATTTTTGGCATAAATGCCATGTCATGCATCTCAGGATTGATACACGACTGAGAGATCCAAATCTAAGAATCTTGAATATCAATGCTTGTGAGATTTTGTAGATTAGGTCTTGAATATTGGTAATGGTAGCTTGTAGGGGATTTCATTACAGTTAGGAAGTGAACGCAATTGGATAGAGATTCCATAGGAATTCCTTATATCTAATGATAGTCAATGATTGAGGAAGTGAATATATGAAATTCACCCCAATTTATCTACTAGGTACAACAATAGATCTTATATGCAAGAGTATTTTATATTGGCTCGTACCAATAACGATGTTGATCAATTAAACTTATAAATGTTAGCTATGCTTGCTGGTGAGTCTCACACTTACTTGAGCTCAGCTACCTTTTATGAGAGTGGTGACCATCCCAATATAGATGATATCAACCCCCCTAAGATATTACACGGGTTTCATATTTCATGCTTGCCTAATCAAGAAAATGCATTGAAAGTTAGTACCCCTATAGTACTTTTGAGGACTCTTGATTCAACTTTGGGGGACATTCCTGATCATTGAGCAGCTTGGACAAAAGATTCTTGAAGCACAGATCATTACAGGTCGAAATATTGGACAAAAGATTCTTATTCTGTGTGTCGACATCATGCTATCAACAGAGGACGTCCCATTTGCATTCAAGCCTAAACAATCCCTGATTAAATTTGCTTTTGCAATGGCCATCAACAAGAGCCAAGGGTAGTCAGTGAACTATATTGAAGTATATCTTCCCAAGTTAGTCTTCTACCATGGCCAACTTTATGTTGTAATATCACGTGTCACCTCACCATCGGAGTCACAGTTCTTGATTGCGAACAAGAACAACGTGCCTAATAATATTACAAAAAATATTCTCTACAAGGAAGTCTTTGGTTATGTCACCACTTCACCTTAATAACCATTTGGAGCGTATTTCTTTGCAGTTGTAAAGCTTGCAATCAAATGCCCAAACATTTTCAATATATTTCTTTTCACTACTTACCCAAGTTCTTTTGAGTTGGAATAAAATCTTCATTATTTGTTTATATTAATGTATTGATGTCGATCTAACAATTATTCAACGACGCTTTCAAAATACCATTTGCTTATTCAAAAACTTACTTTCGAATCTACGTGCGGGTCCTAACTAGTAGCTATTAGTTAATGGAAGATTCTTCCATAGTTGGAGAAAACTTTCAACTACAATAACTAAATTTGATAAGAACTATCAACATATATTCTCTAAAATCCAAGTTGTTTATTTTATTTCCAGTCGCCCACTATTATCGGTCAAGGTTGCGGGCAGTTTCTTCAATTTATCACTCTCTCTCCATGTCATTCTCTCCCCTAATCTCACTCCTCTCACTATGATTCATCGTTCCTTGTCCATCTACCACCCAACCGCGCCAGGGAAGCCCAGGCCTTCACCGATGGTGCTATCTCTCTCTGCAGTAGAATCAAAAATAGGAAAATGAATGAAGATGATCGTCAAGATAGAAAACGACAATACAACTGTAACGTTCTTGGGTTATTGCCATCATGTATAAGCACTATCAATAATTCAAGGAAACTTGTCCACCATGTCCAGATATCCAACCCAATTTATTAACACACAATCAGTTTGAGATTTATTCTGTATGCATTCCCAAATCATTTCAAAATAAAACACAAGTAAGAGAAAGAATGCTAATTGAACCCATATATTTGCCAAGGAAAAGAGATGCACACCAGACAACCAAATTAATTTATATAAAACACTCTTTCTTTCTCCCTCCCCCCTCTCTCTCTCTCTCAGATTTCCTTTTCTGCTTTTGATATTCTTTCTAAGAGCAACTAAAATAATGACAAAAACAGAGCAAATGAGCCGGGCGAAAAAAAAAAACAGAGCATGTCATATCCCATTCTCAACAGAGGATCGACCATTAGGACATGAACTAAGAAAAAGAGAGTAAGGGCAATAGTTGCTATAACCACTTCCCCATGTCTATTATGGCATTGTCTTGTTGCTAATAACTCTCATTTCTTTCACTCATTCTTTCCCATAGCGTCTTGATCTTGCTTGTTCCTCAAATTTTCAAGCTTGCTATTGTTCGTGCGCTGGTTATGTTGTTTTGCCAACTTTCTGAATTCCACATGTGGATTGAAATACTGAATCTAGACAGAGGTTAATTTGGGCGGAGGTGATTGATGTCGTTTTCACCACCCCAAAAATAGAATCTAATCATACCAACAAGAAATTGCCTTAACCCCTCACTCACTACCGACAACAATGCCACTACTGATCTCCCCTGCCCTTTCTCAGGCCATGCCACTCCTTAATCAGGCCGGTCCCCATCAACTGTCTATCGACAGGACTTCTAAATCAAATTGTAGAGACAATTAGGAACCCGACAAGGGAGAAACGATAGATGCGAGCGACGAAGAGACAGAAGGTTGAACAATGCTTCACGCTATTACCGACTCCCGTTCACAACTCTGTTTCGTGGTTGATCTTCTAGCTATAATTACGGTTTTTGGTTTAATGGGTAGATAATTGGCCCCCCGGGGGGTGGTTGTAAGTAAACCTGATAAAAAGTGACCCGATTCGAAAATCCGACCCGTACCCATTCAAAAAATTTCGATTTTAAACATGATTTTCTCGACGCGAACTTGAAATTAATAGAACCCAAAAAGCTGGCAAATTAGCAAGTAACACCCACGCTCGCACGCTTGACCCAAATACTATATCCTTTTTTATTAATCTTTAATTTATCTCTATTAACAATAATGATCATTTATTACATCGGTTTGTTTAGAGAGACATTATATAATTATCACATCTCTTAATAAATTAAACAATAGCACTCTTTCTTTTCCAACTTCGTTCTCATACAATAATGCAATACACAACATATAAATGGGAAAACTTTAAAAAATAGTATGAAATGGCGTGAAATAACTATCTAATCCTAAGAATATCAATTTAGAATAAAACAAGTATTAAAAAGAAGTGCAAGTCATACCGTTATATTTCAGCAAAATGGATATATCTTATCATATTTTAAAAAATATTACTCTATTATAATATAAAATTTTGGTATTATATTTAAAAAATAATTGAAACATCTTGTACTTCTCTAATATCCTTTCATTTGGCTCCTATTCTAATTGGTTTCAAACTATGATACTAGCGTTGAGTCATGGCTCGACTCAAGCTCATGTTAGAATTGACCTACTAATAAAATGTACTTAATTAGGTAATGATCAGTTAGTTAATAAAAATATGGAATAATCCAATAGGTTGTTAGTGGGTCGAACTGCTTCGCTCTGTCAACATGCTTAAGATAGATTGACCCATAAATGACCCGAGGTAATATTAACCTTATTTTGATCGACAAGCAAAGTCACAGGCCTTGGCTCTTTATCCACTCGTACATGGCGTACATATATCATAATGAAAAATTTAAATATCTTTAATATTTTTTTAAGAAATTACAATTACAATGTTTTTTCATTAAATATTAACAATTTTTAAGTTTCAAATATTCCAAGTCTTTAATTTTAACAAAAAGGAAATAACTCACAACATGGTGCTCTAAACCCGTTGGGTTGGCCCGAAACCCGTATAACTGAAATACGCTTGCCCGTACTTTACCTGAATCCGAAATACACCCAAATTGTATTTTATCCGAATCCGAATACACCCGATTCGTATTTGGCCCACTCGCCTATACTGATAGGTCTAGTTGTAAGAGAAAATGAGGGGGTTGACCGGCAATATGGTTCTACCTAGATAACCATTATCAATGGCCCAGATGGAATTTTTTTTTTACATATGCGGTTTGTATTTGTTAATTGCAGTAATTGAAATTTTTTTCAATTATGGTAGAAATTCACTTAATTCTGTTGTCAAGTAACAGGCAACTATTTAAGCCATCTAACGAAAATGTCTTTGATAAATGGACTATAATTTGAATACTCTACAGTACAGTCCAAAAATAGTTTGGACACTGACACTACTCCAAATGCAGGTATCGTTTTTCAAACACGAAGTAATCCATTTCCAGATAAATTGCGGGGGCAAGGCTGATACGGTAACCACTAACCCAGCCTACCTAAATGAGGGTTGTTCGTGACTCTTAGCCTTTGTCGGAAACTTCCTTCTTGATGAATATGCAATGAAATGTCTATCATACATAGACTTTCACAACAGTAGCAAGCGTATCGTCGTTTACATCATACATATATTCACTTTGTATACAGATATCAACTTGTTAATTTTGACCAATTTTTTGAACTTTGATTCAGTGGCTTAAAGCAACATACCTCCATGAATTATATTACTGTTTGATTTCAATAGAACAATAGACTCTCCATGATTTTGATATTCTGACGGGTATTATAACCAGTCTATTGTATTCTTCAATGAAGAGGTGCATTGTTATATTAGACCTCTCTCAACCACTCCCTTAATAAAACTCTAAGGCTCCTTTTGGACATTCGAAAATTTGGTGGAAAGAAAAAAAAATTAGGAAAGTAATCAGAAAGGAAAAAATGCAGAGGAAATTAGGTGGAAAAATTGTTAGAAATAAGTGATAAAATTTTTCTCACAAGATTGTAAGCAAAGTTTGGGAAAAGTTCCCAAAAGAGTTCTCGACCTCCTGTAATCTCATACTACTTAAATAATATCAACACGATTCAAGTGATTCATCAGCATTCAAATTTATCATCCAAATTTCTACATTTTTTCATCAATCTAAACAAGAGAAAAAAATTCACTTTCTCCCAACTTTTTTTCCTTCACATTTTTTTTCTTTTTCTTCAACTTTTCTTTCCACCAAATTTTTTAAGAATCAAACGGAGCATAAATACGTGAACACAGTGGGTTAATTTTCTTGATCTTTATGGGTTTAGTAGACCTAGTTTTACGCTAGTTTTTATACCATCGAGAACAAAGTTTAAGGAAATCAATAATATATGAACATTCGTAGTGTGATTGTGACCAATTTCTTGATTAACACCTGGCTATATATTTTGGACACTTCAATTTTTTGTTTCGCAAATAAGCATCTATGTCAAGGAGAATCAAGGTCTTCATGAATCATATTCAAACACATGCATTATTGAACCCAGCTACTAATGCCGACAATGGAAGAAGTCCACAAACATATTTTGTGGCCTTCAAAAGGGGAGCAGTCATTTGTCGAAATCATTAATAAGACCATAGCTAACGATTTGGCGAACGTATGATGTGAACTTGAGTGCTGCTCCACACTGTCACGCAAAAATAACATTCCTTCCGAGTTAGAAAAGATTGAGCTCCTAGCCTAGATATTTAATTATTAGTTTAACTATTGATTAAATTGATTTAATTTTGAATGAAGTGTCTTGTATTTAAATCTCAACAACTTTCACATTAAATTCTTGCACAAAGTAAGAAAAAATATTCGCACTGTTCATGCTTTAAGTTTAACAGGCAGTCTTGTGAGGAGACATATCAGAGCATGTTATAAAAGTCATTATGCACCTTTAACCATCATGTTAAACTTTTAGTTTGATTGGTTCAAGTATTAGAATGCATGGCACACAACTATGACGATGATGCATGAAAAGATTTATTATGCTCTTAAAGTCTAAAAGCTACTAAATCATCATAGAGGAGGGTGAATAGTGTGATGATTAATATCGCAAATTAATCAAAATAAAGAGCGGAAAGATAAACGTGGACAAAACACAAGAGCTTTCTAACAAGGTTAGTCTCAACTAGGCTTAGTCCCCGCCTAGAGTTCCCTAACTATAGGATTAATCCAAATTTTTATTAGGAGGGATAATTACACAACTCTAAAGTCAACCTTACTCTACGTTTCAAGTCACAAGTCGACACCTTCATCTAGGTTTGGTAGAGTTGATCCTTCAACTTTATAATCCCATTCGATTACAACTTGAACAATACTAATCAAATATAATAGAAGCAAATTGAAGCTCAATGAATGCCAATAAGTGCTTGAGTAATATGCATGTCTATGAGTGCTTGCTCTTCTTGTTTTTTTCAGCTCTCAAACAGCTTCTATATTTATAGCAAAGTCTTAGAGGAATCATAGGAAGCTAGTCGTTACATTCAAAAAGGGAAAGCAAATCTTGAAGCCGGTCTTCAAGCCCTTGGAGTCCAACTTCAAGGCTTTGAACTGCAGCTAATGTTCAGCAACAACAGCTCCCAAAATCTTCAACGGCTAATTGCTGATTCTTCAACGGCTAATTGCTAATTCTGCTTGGAAATTTAGCTTATCAAATATGTTTAGTTGCTATTTTTGGGCCAAGCAACAACTAGAATTTAATTTCAAAAGACATGGACATATTTAGAGAATCATAATCTCATATTCAAATTTGAATCGTAAATTATCTCAAGATATTGTGATAAATTATATAAACTCAATTAAACAATATGCACTAGCATGCCAATATTTATTTAGAATCATAACATATTTAAACAATAAAAATTTTAAGATAATTAAAATATAACATGATAAATATACCAATTTATTAATCTCTTTTTGTATTTCATCAAAATATATTAATGAACATATGATTAAACTTCAAGAAAGCTAACATGCTCTAACAACAAGTGAACTTTCATATAGAGCATGTTATAAAAGTTATCATATATGTTCAACCATCATATTAAATTTTTAGTTTAACTGTTCACGAATGGAATGCAAATGCATGGTACACCGGCCATGATGATCATACATGGCAAGATTTATTTTGGTTGAAAGATGAATTGTTTCCCTAAACGTTCTTAACTGTTTGAAACTCTATATGAGCTAAATTTAATTCTAAGTTGGAAATAACATAAATCATACTTAAATGAAAATAATTGAAACTGAGCTACTAGTATGATAGTGATCTCCATTGATTGTAATATCGCCATACCTTAGTGTATGTGATTTTACATAGTATTTATTATTAGTATTCATGGATGGTTATCACCATGTATTTATTTTGTGAAACGTAACTTCAACCTTCAATTTTGGGAAAAAGATTGATACAATGGACTCATTCTGCAATAAACTAGATTGATGACCTCGATTTTTTTTGGTTCTCTTTGCTCTTGAAATTTCGGTGGTTTTACATTTAAGTCTCATTAATCTCTGATAATAGTTGATACAACGTGGCGAGGGACTGGTATGACGTTGATGTTTGATAATTCTTCCTCCATGCTTTTCGATGTTGCAACAGGTTGGCCTGTAGCCGATTGTTTCCCGCAAATGACTCCGTGATTTCTCTCGCTTTCAGTATGCTTTACTTAACTCCTTGGACACATGATTAAAAAGTGTTTAGCTGTGAGGGTTTATCGCCAAGGTACTTTTGGCATATGTCATCATCTACCATTTTTTTAAAACTTTCCTCAAACTATTAAAAAAACATACGTATTTTAATATGATAAGACTGAGATTGTGTTGGAATAGGAGGTTTTTTTGATGGACGACAATAGTAAAAATCAATTTATTAATGTGTTTCCTGTTTTTGCGAAATAATTTTTAATGCGATCATCATTGTTTTGTGGGATTCATGATATATAGCATCAAAATGTGGGTTTCGATTGAAAAAGTATATATGCCCAGGCAATTTTGATAGACACGAAAAAATTAGACTTGGTAAACGCGTCATTCGATTTGGGTATGGGTCGGATTAAGTTTAAGTCGGGTCATATTTCGGGTTAAGTGATATATTTCAGATTGGTTTGATTTGGGTCGGGCAAACTTTGGATTGAGTCTACTGATTTTTGGTCTAATAAGTGTTTCATGTAAAAATAAGCAACTTTGTAAAAAATTTTGAATCAAGTGTGGTTGGGTTTGGATCAATTCGAATTTCAGGTCTACTTTCAAATGATCCTATTTTGGATGTCAGTTTAGGTAGGGTCTGGATCCTTTAGTTCGAGTTTCGAATATCGGTTGAGTTTTGCCAAGTTTACAAAAAACTTTTTGAAAATGTTATAATGGATTAGTGATCAAAGTTTGCAATGCATAAAGTTGCCCTTCAGAATCTTGAGAGCTTTGCAGGAAAAAAAAAGTCACAAGCTTTTTCTAACGAATTCTCCCAACGGTTACAAATTCAATTGCTTATATATATATGTGTGTGTGTGTGTGTGTGTGTGTGTGTAAACATTGCGGTCGTGACATGTGTTTCTTAAATATTTATTAAGATTTTATTTTAAACTAAAACAAAAATAAGATGTGATTTACCGTCAATATAATGAAGAGTGTCTTTTCAACTACTTCTAAAAGAGAAAAAGTAAATACATTAGTGATATCTTAATAGTATCTGTTAAATTTTTTTTATCAATTAGGCCTTAAACAAAGAGTCATGCATATAAGCTCAAATGAGATTCCAACCCAAAATCAACTGACAATACATGCAGTAACCCATAAGCTTATGTACATGCTCAAACCCTTTAATTTTATCAATGTGGAACAACAACTACTGGCATATTCTTTGAATTTTGGCCATGTGTGACAATATCCACTTTTATATATCAATTTGGTCTTAAACAAAGTGTGATGTATATAAGCTCAAACGAGGCTCTAACCCAAAACCAATTGGCAATATATGGAGTAACCCACAAGCTTATGTGTATGCTAAAGTTCTTTAATTTCATCAATGTGGGACAACACCCACTAGTCTTTCTTTGAATTTTATCAATGCGGGATAATACTCACTTTCATACTCCAACACGCCCCCTCATATGTAGGTTACTAACAAGGTCCAACACGTGCACACAATTTTAATCAAATGACGACGGTGGCAAATCAAGATCGAGCAACCTGCTCTGATATCGTGTTAAAGACCCATCTCAACCAGAAGCTTAAGCTAATAGTTGAACGCCTAAGAATATGTTTATTCTCTAACACGCCCCCTCATGCGAATGTCTTTTGGACTTAAAGCGTGGCTGCTGCAAAGGTTATCCCCTACCTTCCGCAATAAATCAATATGAGGACTGTTGATATTCGAACTCGAGACCTTTCGCTCAGAAAGGCTCTGATATCATGTTAGATTTTTATATTGATTAAGTTTTAAGCAGTCATGTATATAAGTTCAAATGAGGTTCCAACGCAAAACCAATTGGCAATAGGTGGAATAATCCATAAGCTCATGTACATGCTCAAACCCTTTAATTTCATCAATGTGGTATAATACCCACTAGTATATTCTTTGAATTTTATTAATGTAGGACAATACCCACTTTCATACTCCAAGAGTTTCATTTCTAAACTTTAAATAATAAGATTAATTATAATATTTCTAAATATTTTAACCAAAATTTTAAAACAACCCGTGTGTAACACGGTCTTGGAAGCTAGTATAATTGTAAAATCAACTATGTAAAAGTAACTATTTGCACCTAACTAGCACATATTACGTTGATACGTTACTTGTCCAAAGCAATCATACTTAACCGTAGGTCAGTTATATCATCTCAACCTTTTAGACCAGGAGCTACGCTCGGTGGAGGAGAGCTTGTACATACCCTATTAGTTAATTCTTTGTATGGAAGTACTTTTATGTATATATGTTGTCCTGAGCTAGCTACTCAGGGCTGGTATAAGGTGTTAGGGTGGCTCCAAAAAGAGCTCTTATGTTTAATAACTTATTTTTGTCGGATGATGCAACTCTTTTAATGTATAAAAGAAAGACTAGTGACACTCTACATTGGATAGGTTTTGTTTGATATTTAGATGAGCGGTTACTTCAAAATCTCTTGCGTGTGTCCCCAATGCCCTTGAGTAAGTCCATGGCATGTTGAGGTTAATTTTCACTTTTGCTTTGCACAATACATTTGACACTTATCAAGCTAATGTAAAATTTGCCTTTATCTATACCAGTATGAGCTATTCAAATGCTTCAGGTGAAGTTGTCAAGGCGATGTACATCATGTTTGCTGACACAATCAACAATATCAAATCTCTTAGCAAAATTCACTCGAATGAAGCAGTGGTAAGGAACTTGTTGAAAAATCTTCCCATAAACAAATGGAGATCAAAGGTCACTACCATTGAAGATGCACAAAATTTTAAAAAAAATGAAAGTTGTATAATCTAGTTTGGAGACTTCCAACCTATGAGATACATCTTTAAGAGGAGTCTAACGAGCAATTTAGCAAAAGTTCAGCACTGAAAGCAACGAACAAGGACCCTGAAATGTCAAGCTAACTCCAATAATAATTAATGTCCTTGATCGAGAAACCATAGCAGTGTTGGCCACAGAATCCCAAAAGATGTTGAAAAAAAAAAAAAGAACATTGACATCAAGAGGCTTCCAATACAGAATCTGATCAAAAGAATTTAAGTTTAAAATTTGTAATCTCAATTTAATGGTTTATCCCCTAGTACTTGGAGTATCGTCAATAGGGAGTTGGACTTCAAATACTGAAATTAACTCAGGTGTTTCAAATTAGGTTAAGTGGAAAGGAAAAAAACAAGTTAAATTAAGCTAATAAACACAAAAAGGGGGCTTGGGATTGTAGTCATGGCAAGCCCTAATCTAACAAACCTATACTGACAACTACAAATAATCAGTTGCACCACTGAAACTGCCCAAGTGCTCTTTCAAAGGTCATAGGCTAGTCTAATTGGCCTAACTACCTATTTTCATTAGTTTAGCCCAGTTAGACCACAAGATTAGTGACCGTAGGACCTAACTAAGATCTGAACTATTTTTTCATATCCAAATTTCAGTTTTTCACTCTCCGACACTAGCTAATTGAACTTACATTTTGGCACAGCTCAACCACCAAAAAAAATGGGTGAGAGCTCTTTCAAGCATTTCATCGAACACATGGTCGGCATAACAAAAAACTCTTAATTGAAATCATACATTGGATATGGTTAGGGCTAATCTAAGACTAATTAGCCATCAAAGGACTAATCACAATCCAATCCCTCACAAACTAGCTACTAATCATTATAAAATCATAATCCAACCTAACTTCGACTAAACTAACATCCACATAAATAAACAAGAACTAGTGAGAGAAAATTAATCTAACCTAATATTGCAAGGTATCAAACATGGATTAACAATAAAAACTAAACACTTAAACTAAATAAAATTAAGCACTAGCACTAAACTAACATAATCTAACAAAAAACAAAATATGAGATAGAGAAAGACAGGGAAGATAAAACTTAGTATGGATTACTTGAATGAACTTTAATCTACAAGCGTGAATCAAATCATCCAAAATAAATCCTAATTTATCTAATTCATTGCTTCCTAATGGAATTTTTAGTGGCTAACCCTAAACTAAAACCTAACTCGAAAACTTAACAAAAGCTCTCTAAAAATGTCCCTCACCCCCCAAAAAAATGCACAAATTGCGCTTACGAAGAACCCTAATGCTGGCATGACATGGGCCATGCTTTTGGACACGGGTGTCCGTGTCATGCGTCGGCCTAGAAGGGCAAAGAAATACAAGCAAGACACCTTAAGTAGGCAGAGCCATGCCTTTGGCCACGACCATGGGCCATGGCAGTGCTTGCTTCATCGTGGCAGCTAGGTGAGTGGTCATGGTGGCTCACGGACGTCTATGTTGATGTTGTGAACATTCCGTAGGCTTTACGACAAGTACAAAGCTGAGTAGCGAATGGTCGAGGAATAGAGCTAAGACTCGAACTTCTAAAGCATGGTCATGGACTCCCGTAAAGCTTGCAGATGGTTCACCTTGAATGCTCTGAAACTCACATATTGATTTTGTTCAACATGAACTAAAATAAATAAAATTCCTAGAATTACACTATTTTACAAGCTACAATAAGGCGAAAAAGGCACATGAAATATGACATTATATCACCTAATAGAATCCGACTAGCTTTGCAAGATTTTTTTAAAATTTTTTTCTTCAACAATAGTTGGGACGAGCAAAGACAAGGCCCACAGAATCTTGGGCTTAGAAAACTACAAAGGTTTTAGGCCTAAACAAGTCATTTTGTTTGCGTCAGAAGATTGAGCTTTCAACCTAGAATCCACCCAAGCTTAAGCAGGCTCCAGGCCTAGAAACCACGCAATTTCCAAACCAGAAGACGTGGGCCTAGTTTATGAGCTTGGGAAATTGTGTTATTTTACGGGCCTTGAAGTTGTTCGATTCTGGCCTTGACTAGAGAAATCCATTTCATTTTATTTATGAACGTTTACATGAAATCGAGTCATCTTCATGAATTTTATTGGAAAATATGATTAAAAATGTTTACATTAGCTTCTTATGTCCGGGCCAGTCCGGCCTTAAACCGAAGGGGCAGAAGCCCTAATGGAGGTGGTTTTTGGAAAGTTCCCTGATAATCATTGGAGTGGGGACTTTATAAGTCTCATTAGTCTAAACTAAAGAAATCCAAACTTGGGGGTGAACATATGGGCCCACGCTGATATCACCTCATTATCGCTGACAGCATCTGCCGACCAAGTTAAGAAAATTAGATAAGCACACTACTTACATAATCAAGGAGTAAGTTAATAAATCAACTAAAAAAGAGTTGCACTGTTTAAAGAAAGAAAAGTATAAGAACTATTACAACGTGCGAGGATTACATTAGTTTACCAAAATTAGATCACTTTGAGACAAATACAAAATTGAAGGGTTAAGAACACACTTGGGAATCGATTAATGGCAAGAATAGATACCATTAGTGTAGAGTAACGATCTCTAATACTAACTAATCCTTATAAATTACTATGAAAATTCTCTCTTTTTCAAGGTAAAAACTTCGTGTCCTCCTTTCTAAAAAATATTACACCTAAATAAAACTTATGTCAAAATACAGGGATGCATTGGCATGCAAAGTTTCACGATCTGTCATGCAGTGAGAAGGTGCACGACCGTCCGTGTATTGTTCGGGTTGTGCAGTTGACTGACATACACGGTCAGCCAGGCAAACCTTCAACTTTTTGGCCATTTTCAGTAATTTTGCATGGCTATGCAAATGTGCATAGTTACCTGTGCAATGGTTGCTACCATATTCTTGCACTCTTGAATATCCTTGTTGACTTCTCGAGTCTTTTCAGTACCCAAAACATCACTCCTTGCTCATTTTTAAATCATTAACTGTGAATTTTGTCAAATTGGACTAGAATATCTACAAAAAGGAAAATTAGCCCCAATAAAATATTTATGAACAAGGAGGAGCAACTACGATTGAATTTCTTACTGAATCTGAGAAATGTTTAAGGAATAGTGATGTTTTGGGTAAGGAAACATGATCTAACCGTAGATGGAGTAAAAACATGATCTGACCGTAGATGGAGTGAAACCTCTATTTGCCACCTCCTTAGGCAAAGCAATGGATGTCAACCAATCAAAGGCAACCACACACAAAAGTGGGACTACTCAAGTTGTAAAGATGTAGTCATAAAACCATTCAAACATATTTCAAGATCACAATGCCTAGTCACAATATCTAACCAACCCCTGTCAGGTCTCATAGCAATCAAGGTGTTTCTAGACAAGAGGTGAACTAGCTAGCCAGGTAGAACCTCATACATAGGAAATATCAGAATAGTTTTATGTATTTGCATTGACAATGGCTCTCTCAATCGTGCTCCCAATGTAGCAACCTTGCCATAGGCGTGGTTATACTCAAAATCCTCAAGTGTTGGAATTCGACATGTAAACGACGATCCTGAGGACTTGTTAGGTGTTGCAATGAGGTTTAAGGTTACGGGTGAAAGAGGCGAAGGAAATGTGGAGCTAAAGCTAATAGACCGCACAATGCCAAAACACCCTCCACAAAAATGAACATCGCATCATATCACACCACACTAAAAACTTAAGGACAAACCTCGGGATGGCTTAGGAAAAAGAGCTGAGACGATCAAGAGCATATTTTCTTTATTTACCATGCTAGCACTTTGTTTACGCTTTCTTCTCTTTCCTTATTTTTTCATGTTTTATTCTTTTTTTCCTTAGGAACCAGTGAATGGCAATGGACAACATCTCATTGGTACAATTCACACTCAATCCCTAATAAATTTTTCATCCCATCAAACCAAAAATAAAAAACAACAATTTTCAAGCCAATCACTTCCCCTTGTTGCAACATAGCATCCAAATAAGCACTAATTATGCCAACCATCACCCCACATATCACACATTGACAGAAAGTTCCATTCAGGCGTGGCATAGGCATAGGAAAATGTATCAAACCAAGGGCTAATTAAAAGGGTTAAAATGAATGAAATCAGTCGAAGGTATAAAGGGTTAACAAGGGGTAAAACATTAATCACGAGATGGCTATTTAGCTATGTGGTGATTAACTCAACAAGAAATGCCTCTACCATGTTATCAAATGCACATGATATGTGTAGCCCCAAAGGGAGACAAACCACCTCTAGAAGATATGAACATGGAAGGCTCGCGCAAGAAATGAGAAGAATGAGACTATATGAAAATAAATAGTCTACGCAGGCTCACATAGGGCTACTAACAAAGGCAATGCAACTAGTTCCCTTTAAACTATGCTTCAAATGGGTCAATCAATTATGGTAGCAGACTTTCATAGGTGATCGATATGTACACTAAAGCAAAGCAATTAAAACAATTTTCTAAAACCAACTTTGAACAAGTGTCACCCAAAAAGCCCTCAAAAC
Source organism: Lophocereus schottii (assembly GCA_002740545.1). Taxonomy (NCBI): domain Eukaryota; kingdom Viridiplantae; phylum Streptophyta; class Magnoliopsida; order Caryophyllales; family Cactaceae; genus Lophocereus; species Lophocereus schottii. The sequence continues at coordinate 22,123 of NCQV01101294.1, forward strand.
CTGCACAATTGTGCTAACCAATTGTCCCTCATTCCTTGAATTATCATCATAGAAAAGGGTTTTTCAAAACTCTTTCCTTCTTTTTTTTTCATTTTTTATTTTTTTTAAAGCCGTAAATCTACCTAGAATAATCAACAAGAAGGTAAGGGGAGAGAAACGTTAGAATAATTACTAGGAGATCTTTGGATGCCCCACTCAACACATCTCCGCTTGAGATTGAAGATCAGATAAAACATATGTACAATGCAACAACTACCTCTATGCCGTATCCTACATGCTGAACTAAAAAAAAGATAGAATTAAAACTACAGCATTGTAAATATGTAACTAAAAAGAGAATAAAGCCTAAGATTTAGATGCAAGTACAGTAAATGCAATGATGAAAATATACTGTACAACAACTAACCATGTCAACTATCAATCATCCCACTATCAACAATCATCAATGAGAACATCCCAAGGAGCACATCAAAACATCATCATCACCATTTCATATATGATAACAAAAGAGCTCATAAGCTCGCTGTGCATACTCAAACTTTTCCTCGTCCCCAATGAAACAAGGGGAAGGGGAATACTCACAGTGCGACCAGCATGGACGTAGAGGCCACTAGAAGTGCTCGTAGGCAAAGCACACATGATGTTCCATGTTCTGCTATCCCGGTTGAGCTCATCTTGCTTTTGAAGAAGTTCAGCGTACTTCTATGAGCGTTGCTCATCCATACATTATAGCGTTAGCTAGGCAGAGGCGAGTAAACTTGTCAGTGATGAACTGTCGAAGAGGGAACTCCGATGGCTAAGAGGTTCCAACCTCGACACCACTACTCATAGGTGCGTCAACTATAGGAGTCATACTCCTTGGACACCCCCCTTAGCATTCTCATCTTAAGGCATTGCCTCATCTTCATCATCGTCACCCTTAATGTCCATATCATCATTGTAACTCCAATTCGACTCTTCAGTAACATTGGTTTTGGCGAAATTGGGCAAGGAAAATAAGGCACGACCATGGTGGTTCGTCCACATTTGACCACCCACAACCAACAAAATTTCCTTGGTCACACAAGAGGCTAAGTTACGTTGCCCACCATCATAAATAATAGGCATGAGTAAGATTACCCCCAAGTCTCAAACCTTTAGCTGACACAGTGATAATGGCCTCAGTGGCTATGATAGTAGTCTTGCTTTTAACTTACTCCTCGAGGTGAGAGAAGATATGAGTATCGATGTCAATACGAACCCTATTGAAGGCAACCCTTAAAATAAACAACTTCATTCGTCGTAGCACCCTTTGGCTATAAGCTTTAGCATATACACTGTTTGTCGTGTGGTGTTAAAGGTATCTAAGGATAGAGTTGCAAATGTAGGTGGCTTTATTAGAGCGAGTATCATAAAGTGGTGTGTCACAAGTGACTTTCGCCTAAAACATCCCCTTATTACAGTCTTTATGAAAACAATCCACTACCCCAGTGATTGGAAGTTGGAGTAATTTGCGAAAATCCACCAAATCCACCTCATGAGTCACATTACACAATCTAAAATGAATGTAATATGTCCCATTATTGTAACTCCCCTTTTTATCAACCACAAGTTAACTAAAGAACTCATGAACCACCTTTCATACACAAGGTATTACAAAGTTACAAAAGCTTGCCAACCCAACACATCAAACAAATCATGCAAATCCTCCCATAAATACGAGGATGTCAACAAGCCAACATCAATATTATTAGGTTCACAGATTTTATGTGAAACCTCCCTATCATAACATTGGCATTGTTCCTCATTTATGAACTAAATTCCATGCTTATTGACAGCATGAAAGAGTTAGAATGAGCATGATTACCTCTAGGTCGTGATGGTCGGCACGTAGTAGAGGTAGTAACAACCTTAGTGATCTTGGTAGACTTCTTAAGCACGGGGGGATGGAGCTTCTTGGGAGCCATAACAATGATGAAAATGCTTCAACCCAAAACTCAAATTGACAAACTTCATAATGGGGAGTATAAACTTGCAATTGGACATAATACACAGCAAAATCAACTAATTGTGGTAGGCATGGAGCCAACTTTCTCTCACTTCAAGACTCAAACCACCAATGGAGGGGGAGTTTATAGTGAGAAATCTAAGCTAAGTAATGAGATTAAAGCGTGCAAAAAGTGAAAGGGATGATATTGGAGTACAATCCGACGATGAGGAGTTTAGAGTTGGCTAGAGTTTCCTCAAAACTTACCGAAAAACAAGGGGAGTGAGAATTGGGGTTTAGAGTTTGCGCACTGAAGGCTCGAAACAGGGCGATTGTGAAAGGTGGCAAAAGAACGATGCTTAGTGGCTAACAGCCGTTTGGTCGTGGTGGGATTTCGATGATGGTGGTCGGAAATGAGGGCTACAATGCTAGTTTTGTGGTGCAATATGGGGATTATGATTTTAATATGGAGGGGCCAATTGAACCGAAAGTAGTGAGGGGGGTTTGGTTGATATGGGGAAAATGGCGTGAGGGTGGTAAAACCAATAATGTATCAGCAGTGCTGTCGGAAAAAAAGGGCAGGGTTGCTCGGAGGCATCGGTGGTACTGGTGATGCGTGGTGGTAGGGATTATGAAGTTGAAAGGTGAGAGGAGAAAAAGCAGGAGAAGTGACAATGAAGAAGGGTGGTTCGAGGTTAAAACCCAAAAGTACGACCGTGTAAAGTTGTACAACGAACCATCCATCCGGGGTCTTAGCTGCATAGTCGTGCAGAAATGCGCGGCTATCTATGCAACTTCTTGGTCGCTTTTAGCGTTAGATGCTTGGCTATGTAGCATTTCTATGGTCACCTTTGCATCTTAGGCCTCTTTTTCTGGTTTTTTTTTTTCTTTTTAGAACGTGATAAAACTTCGATTACGTCCTATGAAGCACTTGTTTAAGGTTCAAGCTTGACCCTTAGCTTTGACTAGGCAATAGCTGTGTCAGGAAAGTTACTAATGACCTTCCCAACAATTGGTTCTCCAGCGATGTAATGCTTCAAGCGTTGACCATTTGCCTTGAAAGCACCAATTGACTCACTCCATGCTTCATCAACTTCGGACGGAAACACATCTAGCACTTTCAATGGGCCTAAACACCTCGAACGAAGTTTACCAAGAAATGGTTTCAAACTTGAATTGAACAAAAGCACCAACATGCCATCCCATAACTCTCTCCTTCAAACATACTTGTCATGCCATTTCTTTATCCTCTCTTTATAGAACCAGACATTTTCATCGGCGTCCATTTGTATCTCTTCAAGCTCATTGAGTGCAAAAGTTGTTTCTCTTTTGTAGTCGTGAGATCAAAATTTAATTGTATAATAGAGCAAAAGGTCTTGTGCTCCAATTACACAGGAGGTGGTACGACTCCCCAGTCACGAACCAAAAAGTTATCGTACTAATTGAGGTCTTGAAAGGCATTCAATAAGCCTATGAGGCATCATCCAACTTATTTGCCCAATCCTTCCTTGATCTTCCCGCCATTTGCTCTAGAACAACTTTGATCTAACGGTTGAAAATCTCAAACTGCTCGCTACTTTAGGAACAGTACACTACTAAAAGACACCTTTGTTGCAAAGAAATTTTCGACCAAAGAAGGGTTTCTTTTTTCGTTCGAAATTGAATTCTCTAACAGAGATTCCAACGTCGTATGTCCATCGGAATACAACCCATCCATAAAGTGTTCCAACAGGCTAACACATTCTATCAGACACTCTCCAACGGATCAACACTTTCCGTCTAACCCAATCGTTTGCACATCTAATGCCAAACTTCAAACTTTCCTTTTCAACTTTGAGTAATTGTTTGGCACATATTGCTTAGCAGACAACTCTTATGCATTAACTGCTCCACCTTATTGAAACAAATTTGAGGCATGTTGTAGTCAGATTTCATACTTATCAATTTAATAGCATTTGACAATTCCGTTTGGTTGCTACTCCCATCCCATAAACGCCTCTGAGCAGTTTCAAATATATCACAGAATACCTGAGCTGATGCATTTGGTTGCTAACTTGTTTTAACTTCATTAACAATCATGGCATCATTCCCTATTGCTCCAACACGATTCGCAAATGTTTCAGTGTTATCAAAGTGCATATGACTTGAAACCATAAGGTCATACTTGTTTTGTGGGTTGCTATTTCCAACATTGCCATATTTAGGAGGTTCTATTTTCCCATGAGATGTCCAATACCAATAACCTTTAAGAAAACAGTTCTGATACAAGTGTGGTTTTACATCATCAGGTTCTCTATAAGCTTTGTTTTGGCATTTGGCATAGGGGCATCTATAATGCCCATTATTTTTGAACTCCATTTGACTTTTGTTAATTGATCAAATAATTCAACTCCTTCGAAAAATTCTTGTCTATATCCTTTTCTATCCGACAAAATCTTTATACCTCCACCTCAGATGGGGCAGTCCACCTAT
>NCQV01101303.1:0-15619 GCA_002740545.1 Lophocereus schottii
TTGCAATCTTTTCAAATTCAAAACAAATCTTTTTAGAGCTGGCAACCAACCAAAAAAAATTTCCAGATAGGACGGACGTAGCTGCTGTAGTTTTGAGAACACCCTAGGCACCCTTTTTGCAGGGATGTTTGGAAATGGTGTCCCAAAGTAACTTTTCGAAAACTGTTTTCAAGAAGTGCTAAAATGATACTTTCAAGATTGGCATATTAACAAGAGTCTAAAAGATAAACACTAAGTTAACCAAGACTCCTTGTTGTACGAATCAGTTGTCTTGTCAAGAGTGAATATGCTGCTCCAAAACACCTTGGTCACCTGTTTCCTTGGGTGATCTTGTGTCGCTAAATGCAAGAACTTGTTCCTCAAGACTTAACCAATGTGTTGTTTGCTGATCTTGTGCCACTGAAACTCGGAACCTGTTCCTAAGACTTGTTCTCAACATTTAGTCCCCAGGATAATAAAAATATCACAAACAACGGTGTAGGCCCTGTTTGGAGAGCTTGTTTGGAACAACATTACTTAGACAAATATATTGCAATTGGATTTGTTATCATCAAAACTAAATATAATTATGCAACAGTAATGTTCAGTGATTGCATTTTGCTTAGTACAACGCTATAGAGTATCCATTTATAGAATACACTATGGAATTAAAGGTGTACAAGTGGACAGCAAAGATTGAAAATTAAACGGAAAATTAAACGGAATCTAGTGTTGGCAACGTCTGCCGACAATCTTGAATAATTGATACTTCTTGTTGAACTTGGACTGGAACCACGTCAAAAGTGAAACAGTATTGAGCAATAATAGATCTTGAACTGTTCTGGAATTATTGTCCTGATGAGCTGTCTTGAACAGTATTCTTGAATAATTGCTTTGATGAACTGTCCCGAATAGTGTTTAGATAAGCTATCGTGAATAGTATGCTTGAATAATTGCTCTGATGACTTGAACTGTTTTTCGTGATGAGTCATGCCTTTGATGTTGACATGGTGATGAGTCATGAGTCTTGATAAGGCCGAATTAAATTTGCTAGGAACATATTGATAGCACTTTCAACATATTGTTAGGTGATTGCAGGGATGCACGTAATTGATCTTGGATTGAGGCACATTGAATTGCATTATTAATTGCTAGACTTAATCTTTGGGCATCTTGAATATTGAATTGCAATATTGATACTGCTTTGAATTGAGCTAAACTTGGCAACATGGACATTGCTTTGAATTGAACTTGGACATCCCCTCCCGGAGCCTTGAAATTGAGTGGTGTGGGAAATGATGGAATCCTGCAAAATAAAATTACGTAAGGAGATAATGGCCCTTACTTTTGCCAAAGGTCAAGACCTTTGTGGGCTCTTTTCTTCTATGTTTTTTTTTTAATAACGACTAGGAGCAGAAAATCTACTCAATAGTCATAGGGATCTTGAGCACAAGGACCACGCTAATTTGAATGAACTGAGGCTGAGGATGAATCTGTTTGGTAGTAAATTTTGATTAGTAGCGAATATGGAAGTAATCATCTTGTAAAAATCTGCAACGTAAGCCATATTTTGTGGAAACAAGACAGGAAGCATCTATTTGGAATGGATACTGTAATGGCATGAGGGCTTGAGTATGACTTTGATCAACTGGACAAATATGAACATCTGGGAATACTTTTGAAACAAATTTGAAAATATGAGATTCAAAAGCTGTCCAATATTCAAACTATTTGTGGACCTATTTGAAATAATTAATATACCCAGTGGGCATGATGATAAGAACGGCTTGATTGTTAACATCTTGAACAAGCGTTTGATAAGCTTTGATAAGTTTGAGATAACTGTAAAATGATATATCAGAGGAATTGTACCATTCTTGATAATCAATGAAGATAGCACTTTTATTTTATCTTGGCCCATAGAATGATGTGTAGTAGAGTTCATGATCACGGAGATAGAATAAGAGAGGTTCATGTGAAAAATTTAGTAGTTGTATGGAATTGGAGTTATAGAGCACTTGTAAGCTTTTGCCTTTGTAGTAGTTGTTCATGGTGAGATTTGAGTGAAAATGTTCTGATAATTCAAAAGAAGGTATTTGAGTAGAAGATGAAGGATGTTGTATTGAGGTCTGAGGAAATTCTTCAGCTTGTAGGATTTGGAATTGATTTTGAACAAGGATTGTATAAAGAGGATGAATATCATTGGTTTGAGTATCAGAGGTCATAGTAAACTACTGAGGAATTTGAATTGTTGATAACTGAAAATGAAGTATTATTGTTGTCAAAAATAATAAAATTCATTGTAGAAGTATTATAAAAACATTTTTCTTTTGAAAACTTTTTGAAAATAGTTTACTCCGCATTGAATGGGTGCAGGCTATATGATTTGATATTGGCTTATGCATGTATTGAGTATTCTAAAATTGGTTTTCCAATAATCTATGGTTTTTTCTAGATCATGACGCTGACATACGAATTGATAAAATTCATTGAAATCTATTGACGCAATGTCATTGCGTAAGCTAATGTCTAATTCTTCTAGTTGTTGATTTATTTCTTGCAATTCTTTTTGATCATTATTGAGTCGTTTAATGACTTCAAGNNNNTCTAATTTGTACCAATATTTCGGATTGTTACATTCAATTATATTGATTTGTCTTTATATTGAGGTGTTTCGTAATAAAGATAAATCTTCTTGATAAACAGGGGTAACAAATTCGAATGATATTATAGTTCCCATAATTTCTATATGCACACCTGTTTGATCAACTGTGAATGGATAAATTTGAGTAATAAAAGGAGTTCCAAGAATAACTTTTTGACTTATATCTCTTACTAAAATGAATGAATTTTTGAAACAATATCCTTGATTGCATATATAAGCATTTGATAATTTATACTTAATTTGTAGTGCCATACCATTAGCACTATGGAGTCGTTCTCTTGTCTTTTTATAATATATTGAGGGAATTAATCCTTCTTTTATACAATTTTGATCAGTACCACTATCTAATAGTGCAATAGCATTGAATGCAAAACTATCTTTAATTTTAAGAGTAATATGACTATACCATTTTTGAAAATTTATTTGAATGTTTGAAGATGGACGTCTGTTTTCTATTAATGTTAATCTTATTTCTAATTCATGATCTTTTGCTTGTAATGAACATAAGTCACTGACGAAGTCAGGTTAGGTTGCCCACAATTCACCCCTTGGGGTGCGCCCCTTCCCCGGACACTGCGTGAATACGGGATGCTTGTGCGCCGGGCTGTCCTTTTTTGTTTTTTTGGCTTGTAATGAACATAAGTCTTTGTGCAAATTTTTAATTTGTTCTTTTAAAATATTAACTTCATTTTTTAAATCTTGAATAGTAACTGCTTTTAAAATATTTGGAATCTCATGTGTTTCAAATATTTTTTTGATACTTACCTTATGAGGATGTTCTAAAGAATCTTCTTTTATTAATATACTTTTGATTTTTAGTAAATATTGCCTGATCGAATGGGTATATCTTTGAGTTCAAATAATGCAATTAATTTATCTTAAATATCTGGATGCTGAACAAATTTCATTTAACTTCTTTTTAAATTTACAAGTTTTTGGATAAATGACCTAATTTGCCACACTTATAACAAGTATTAGTATTATCGACTTTCTGTTTTGGAGTAGCTTTTTTAGGACTTAATTTTTTGTAATTTGAATCTTCTAGATTATATTGTTTCTTCTTACTAATTTGAGTTTTTTTTTGTTTTTTGACACATAGAGCTTCTAACTTTGGAAGGCAAAAGACTTCATAAAAAGAATCTAATTTTTTTCGTTTAACAGCTTTATTTGTTGAATATCATGCTTGTAATTTTAATTCATTGCATAATGATGTTCCTTCTTTTTTAATAAAACTTAATAATTGACCAAACGTAATTTGATCGAATGGAATTGGATCTTTGCCAATGACTTCTCTTAATTTATTGAATATTCTTTCAGAAAATAAAGCTGGTAATCCTGAAACAAATTTTTCTTTCCAATAAGGTTGACAACAATCTTCTTTTTTTAATGGGTATGTTAAAAATGTATCTTTATATCATTTATAATCTTTGAGAGTTGGACATCTTAAATTTGTTAAAAGAATATCTATAGCAGCATTAATATCTTTAGGACTTCCAAGAATATTAGTAACAATTGTATAAATTAATATTTCTATATTGTCTAGTTGTCCTTGAGAATTAGTATGAGTTCTAATTTTATTATGTTTCTCTTTTTAAATATAGTTCTCTCATCAATTTTTGAGTATACCAGTGAATCAAGAAGTTAATCAATCAAAAGCTTGTAAATCTGTTGCACGTTTAGTTGAATAAGCTGTATAAGCAATTAATATTCTTTGGAGTGTTACAAATATTTCATGGTCACTACGACCATCAATATTCCATTTACATATTGACTCACCAGCAAAGTTTTCAGTAGTTATTGTTTTAGCACTTTCAAGATGACGATCTGGAGGAGTTTGCTTGGAATAATATGGAATTTCTTTTTTATATATTTTATTAATATTTTGTAAATCATCATCTGATTGAGATAAATCGTTTTGTAAAATATTAACTGTATTGTTAACTGGATTGTGAGTTGAAGTTTCTACTTCTTTTAATTTTCATTAATTTTTGAAATTAAAGGAGTACTAGTATCTGGTAGTTCTAATTTATTTGAGCATCTTATTTTGAATAGAGGTTTTAAAATATCATCTAAAAAGTTTGGCTTATCCTTTTTCGTATCATTAATATCTAAAGTTTCTAATTTTTCAGTTAATGAATCAATTTCTTGTTTTTTAACAATTGCTTCGACTTGAATGGAGACCATATTGACTTGTTGAGATATTGTATGTAATGCTTGACTTGTATAATTATTTTGATGATATACCTTTTTAATATCATTTAAAAGTACTTGACTATTTTCTATATCATTTCTACCTATTTTGAATGGAATGATTGAAATACTACCTTTAGGGGTAGTTAATATAATTTTTTCTTATGGAGGAGTAAAAGAAGTAATTATTTGCCCATTTTTGTGTGTCCATTTTTTAGCAAAATTAATATTATTATTTATTTCTTTAACTTGGAATGGGTTTGGAAGATTATTGCCAGAGGCAAACATAGCCCAGCAATTAAAAAAAGTGACATTAACTTTATCTCTTTTCATGAATGAATACCACTCTTGTCTAATGAATCATTGTGCATTTAAATCAAAGTATGAAAGGAAGCATTCTCTTTTGGCTTTATTTTCTATTGAATTGAAATTTGATCGTAAATAATCTTTATTAATTTCAAAAGGTTTTGAAATAACATTAATTGAAGAAATTGATGGACGTTGCATAGTTGAGTAAGTTGGTGAACCTATTGATGAAGTAGCTTCATCGATTGGCTCAACTATAGGAGCTTTGTAATAAATTTTTTGAATATCTTCAACTTGATTATCTTTTAAATAATCATAATTAGAGGACCTAGAAGGCATTAAATATGAAGTTCGAGGGAGTTCCATGTTTTCTGAATATTTTGAATCTTTTTCTCTAGTTGAACTAAATCTTATGAGTATTCTACCATTAGGCTCTTCTATTATTTGTTGCATATATTTTGAGTAATATTTCTTTGTGGTCTAGTATTTTGAATAATAAATTCTTGAGGAATAGCAATTTCATTCCATTTTAATAATTTAGGAGTAATAGTAGTAATATTATCTGATTCAGCTTTTAATAATATGGTTTCATCTAAAGTAGGTTTTAATAGATATTTTGGATTTAGTTGAGAGGATAGTAATTTAAAATATACTCTATAAGTAATAGCAAAATTTCTTAAGAGCTCGCGAAATTGAACTTTTGAATCATTTTCAATATTAGGAAGATGGATATCTAATACGAAAGTATCCATGATCCCAGGGTCATTTAAATCTACAGAATAATTTGGACAACAATTAAAATATATAGGACTATTGCAAATATTAGATTGAATCATGGCTAATAATGAATCTTTATAACGTATTAATCTATTTTTTGTTTAAGAATTTTTCAATTTGAAATATTAATTTGACAACCAACTTCCTTACTATTAACCACACTTGAGTCCTTACTACTACCTAAACTAAGACGATCTCTAACCCAAGAGGCCATCTAAGTTACGTTTGAACACTTAGCTATGAGTCACGCACATTCTACCAGGACCACTGGAACCACCTAACACACGCTGACCAACGGACTTACTGGGGCTGACCAACAGCTGACCAACGCTAGCAGTGGCTAGATACTAACTAAAGGCACAAACTTGGCTCTGATACCAGGAGGAGCAGGATCAACCAAGGCGGGCAATAGTTAAGGCCTAGATGTGGAATAATGCAGCAGGGGAGCACAGTAGCACCCTGTATGTCCATGAGTTCTTACTACTACCTAAACTAAGACACTCAGCTAGGAGTCATGCGCATTCCACCAGGACCATTGGGACAACCCCACCGGGACCACCTAACATACGGCTGACCAACGGACTTATTGGGCCTGACCAACAGCTGACCACGCTAGCAACAGTTAGACACTAACTAAAGGCACAAACTTGGCTCTAATACCAGGAGGAGCTGGATCACACCTAGGCGGGCAATAGTTAAGACCTAGTTGTGGGATTAACAACTAGGGGAGCGGAGTAGCAAACTGATAATATGCAGAGTATAATTTTGAAATTATAATTAAAACGAAATTGGAAATAACAAAATTGAAATTAACAAAACAGATGAATAAAAACTTACATTGATTTGAATTGATAAAACTTGATACAAGGATTTGAATCGAAGCTCTTGGAGTACAAGGAATATGGAGAAGGCTATTTGAGAGAAGGTTGAGAAGGGTTTGTAGTGATGTTTCATCTTGCAAAATTAAATGATGCCTAATACAACGCTATGGAGTATCTATTTATAGAATACAATATGGAATGAAATGTGTACAAGTAGACGGTAAAGATTGAAAATTAAATGGAATCTGATGCTGATAGCGTCTGTCGACAATCTGGAATTATTGATGCTACGTGTTGAATTTGGACTGGAACCATGTCAAAAATGAAACAGTATTGAGTAATAATGGACCTTGGACTGTTCTTGAATTATTATCTTGATGAGCTGTCTTCAATAGTATTCTTAAATAATTGCTTTGATGAGCTGTCCCGAACAGTGTTTAGATAAGCTGTCGTGAACAACGTGCTTGAATTATTGCTCTGATGACTTGAACTGTTTGTCGTGATGAGTCATGCCTTTGATGTTGACATGATAATGAGTCATGAGTCTTGATAAGGCCGAATTGAATTTGCTAAGAACATATTGATGGCACTTTGAACGTATTGTTACGTGATTGCAGGGATGCACTTAATTGATCTTGAATTGATTGTTGACATGTTAAATTGCATTGTTGACACCTTGAATTGCATCATTCATTGCTAGACTTCATTTTTGGACATCTTCAATGTTGAATGGCAATGTGGACATTGTTTTGAATTGAACTTGAATTGAACTTGCATATCCCCTCCCGGGGGCTTGAGATTGAGTGGTGAGGAAAATGATGGAAACCTGGAAAATAAAATTACGTAAGGAGATAATGGCCCTTACTTTTTCCAAAGGTCAAGACCTTTGTGGGCTCTTTTCTTTTTTTTTTGGGAAATAATGACTAGGAGTAGAAAATCTACTCAATAGTCATAGGGATCTTAAACACAAGGACCACTCCATGGGTCATAATTTGAATGAGCGGAGGATGAGGATGAGTCTGATTAGTAGCGAAAATGGAAGTAATCATCTTGTAGAAATTTGCAACGTAAGCCATATTTTCTGGGAACAAGACAGGAAGTATCGATTTGGAATGGATATTGTAATGGTATGAGGACTTGAGTATGACTTTAGTCAACTGGACAAATGTGAATGTCTGGGAATACTTTAGAAACAAATTTGAAGATATGAGTTTCAAAAGCTGTCTAATATTCAAGCTATTTGAGAAACTATTTGAAATAATTAATATACCCTGTGGGCATAACGATAAGAACCGGATGATTATTAACATTTTGAACAGGCGTTTGATAAGCTTTGATAAGTTTGAGATAACTATAAAATGATATTTTAGAGGAATTTTACCATTCTTGATAATTAATAAAGATAGCATTTTCATTGTATCTTGGCCCATAGAACGATGTATAGTAGAGTTCATGGTCACGAAGATAGAATAGGAGTGGTTCATGTGGAAAATTTAGTAGTTGTATGGAATTGGAGTCATTGAGTACTTGTAAGCTTTTGCCTTTGTCATTGTTGTTTATGGTGAGACTTGTGTGGAAATGTTCTGATAATTCAGAAGAAGGCATTTGAGTGGAGGATGAAGGATGTTAACATGTGGTCTGAGGAAATTCTTCAGTTTGTGAGATTTGGAATTGATTTGGAACAGGGATTGCATAGGGAGGATGGGCTTGAGTATCAGAGGTCATGGTAAATGAATGAGAAATTTGCATTGTTGATAACTTAAAATAAATTATGGTTGTTGTCAGAAGTGTAAAACTTAGAGTGGAAATATTGTAAAAATTTTTTCGTTTGAAAACTTTGAAAATCGTTTACTCCGCATTGAATGGATGTAGGCTATATGATTTGATATCGGGCTATGCATGTACTGAGTATTCTAAGATTGGCTTTCTAATATTCTATAGTTTTTTTTCTAGATCATGACACTGATACACGACTTGATAATAATTATGTAACAATTTTGTATAAAGTTCATTGAAATTTGTTGATGCAATATGATTGCGTAAGCGGATGTTTAATTCTTCTAGTTGTTGATTTATTTCCTGCAATTCTTTTTGATCATTATTGAGTCGTTTAACGACTCCAAGTTTTTCTAATTTGTACCAATATTTTGGATTGTTGCATTCAATTATATTGAGTTGTCTTGATATTGAGGTGCTTTGTAATAAAGATAAATCTTTTTGATAAATCGGGGTAACAAATTTGAATGATATTGTAATTTCTATAATTTCTGTATGCACACCTATTTGATCTACTTTGAATGAAAAATTTTGAGTAATAAAAGGAGTTCCAAGAATAACTTTTTGACTTATATCTCTTACTAAAATGAATGAATTTTTGAAACAATATCCTTGATTGCATATGTAAGCATTTGATAATTTATACTTAATTTGTAATGTCATACCATTAGCACTACGGAGTCATTCTTTTGTCTTTTCATAATATATTGAGGGAATTAATCCTTCTTTTATACAATTTTGATCAGCACCACTACCTAATAATGCAACAGTATTGAATTCAAAACTACCTTTAATTTTAAGAGTAATATGAATGTACCATTTTTGAAAATTTATTTTATTAATTGTTGAAACAAAATGTTGATCATTAGGGGTATCTTCTGTTTGAATGTTTGAAGAAAAATGTCTTTTTTCTATTAATGTTAATCTTATTTCTAATTCAAGATCTTTTGTTTGTAATGAACATAAATCTTTGCGCAAATTTTTAATTTGTTCTTTTAATATATTAACTTCATTTTTTACGTCTTGAATATTAACTGCTTTTAAAATATTTTAAATCTCACATTTTTCAAATATTTTATTGATACTTATCTTATGAGCCGGTTCTGAAGAATCGTCTTTTATTAATATACTTTTGCGTTTTTGTAAATACTCTTTTCTTAATTCTATATCTTAAATTTGTTCAATTAAATCTAATAAAAATTTTTTTTCACTATTATTAGTAGTTATAATATTAATACACTTATAGCATAATCTTGAGGACTCATTGTCTGATTAATATTCACTTGAATCACTTTCTAATTCATTGATACTATTGTCTTCATAATCAGAAGAGGATGATGAATTTTCTGGTCGAATAGGTGTATCTTTGAGTTCAAATGATGCAATTAATTTATCTTGAATATCTGGATGCTCTGCACATATTTCGTTGAGTTTCTTTTTAACCTTACAATTTTTTGCATAATTACCTAGTTTGCCACACTTATAACAAGTATTAGTATTATCAACTTTCTGTTTTGCAACAGTCTTTTTAGGACTTAATTTTTTGTAATTTGAATTTCTTAGATTATGTTGTTTCTTCTTACTAATTTGAGTTTTTCTTCATTTTTTGACAGATGGAGCTTCTAACTTTGGAAGGCAAAAGGCTTCACAAAAAGAACCTAATTCTTTTCGTTTAGTGGCTTTATCTGTTGAATATCTTACTTGTAATTTTAATTCATTGCATAATGAAATTCCTTCTTTTTTAATAAAACTTAATAATTGACCAAACGTAATTTGTTCGAACGGAATTGGATCTTTGTCAATGACTTCTCTTAATTTATTGAATATTCTTTGAGAAAATAAAGATGGTAATCCTGAAACAAATTTTTCTTTCCAATAAGGTTGACGACAATCTTCTCTTTTTAATAGATATGTTAAAAATATATCTTTATACCAATTGTAATCTTCAAGAGTTGGACATCTTGAATTTGTTAATAGAATACCTGTAACAGCATTAATATCTTTAGGACATCCAAGAAAATAAGTAACAATTGTATAAATTAATGTTTTTACATTGTCCAGTTGTCCTTGAGAATTAGTATGAGTTCTAATCTTATTACATTCCTCTTCTTGAATATAGTTCTCCCACCAATTTTTCAGTATACTAGTGAATCTGGACGTTTTGTTGAATAAGCTGTATAAGCAATTAATATTCCTTGGAGTTTTACAAATATTTCATGGTCACTACGACCATCAATATTCCATTCATATATTGAATCACCAGTAAGGTTTTTAGTAATTATTGTTTTAGCACTTTTAAGGTGAAGATCTGGAGGAGTTTGCCTGGAATAATATGAATTTCTTTTTTATATATTTCATTAATATTTTGCAAATCAACATCTGATTAAGGTAAATCTTTTTCTAACATATTAACTGTATTGTTAACTGGATTGTGAGTTGAAGTTTCTGCTTCTTTTAATTTTTCATCAATTTTTGAAATTAAAGGAGCACTAGTATCTAGTAGTTCTAATTTATTTGAGCGTCTTATTTTGAATAGAGGTTTTGCAATATCATCTAAAAATTTTGGCTTATTCTTTTTCGTAGTATTAATATCCAAATTTTCTGATTTTTCAGTTAATGAATCAATTTCTTGTTTTTTAACAATTGCTTCAACTTGAGTAGAGACCATATTAACTTGTTGAGACATTGTGCGTTATACTTGATTTGTACATTTATTTTGATGATATACCTTTTTAATATCGTTTAAAAGTACTTGACTATTTTCTAGATCATTTCTACCTATTTTGAATGGAATGGCTGGAATATGACCTTCAGGAGTAGTTAATATAATTTCTTCTAATGGAGGAGTAAAAGAAGTAATTATTTGACCATTTTTGAGTGTCCATTTTTTAGCAAAATTATTAGTAGTATTTATTTCTTTAACATAGAATGAGTCTGGAAGATTATTATCAAAAGCAAACATAGCCCACCAATTAAAGAAAGCAACATTAACTTTGTGTCTTTCCATGAATGAATATCACTCTTGTCTAATGAATGATTGTGCATTTTTATCAAAGTGTGAAAGAAACCATTTTCTTTTGGCTTTATTTTCTATTGAATTGAAATTTTATCGTAAATAATCTTTATTAATTTCAAAAGGCTTTGAAATAACATTAATTGAAGAAATTGATGGAGGTTGCATAGTTGAGTAAGTTGGTGAACCTATTGATGAAGTAGCTTTATCGATTGGCTCAGCTATAGGAGCTTTGCAATAAATTTTTTGAGTATGTTCAACTTGATCATCTTTTAAATAATCATAATTTGAGGACCTAGAAGGCATTGAATATGAAGTTCGAGGGAGTTCCATATTTTCTGAATATTTTGAATCTTTTTCTCTATTTGAATTAAATCTTATTACTATTATACCATTAGGCTCTTCTATTATTTGTTGAATATTCTTTTAAGCAATAGTTCTTTGTGGTCTAGTATTTTGAATAATAAATTTTTGAGGAATAGTTTGAAATTCTTCGTCTAAGCTAAATGTTTCTTCGTGATCTTTTATTAATAGGGCAGTATTGAAATCAAACTTTCCTATTTGATGAATGGTTTCTATTTTTTGTTTAGGAATTTTGCAATTAGACATATCAATTTGACAACTGACTTCCTTGCTGTTAACCACATTTGAGTTCTTACTACTACCTAAACTAAGATGATCTCTAACCGAAAAGGTCATCTGAGTTATGTTTGAACACTTAGCTAGGAGTCACGGCAGGAGCATCAGGATTGCACCTAGGCGGGTAATAGTTAAGGCCTAGATGCGGAATAATGCAGCAGGGGAGCGGAGTAGCAAATTGATATTATGCAAAGTATAATTTTGAAATGATAATTATTATGTAACCATTTTGTATAAAATTCATTGAAATCTGTTGATGCAATACGATTACGTAAGCTAATGTTTAATTCTTCTAGTTGTTGATTTATTTCTTGCAATTCTGTTTGATCATTATTGAGTCATTTAATGACTTCAAGTTTTTCTAATTTGTACCAATATTTTGGATTATTACTTTCAATTATATTGATTTGTCTTGATATTGAGGTGTTTTGTAATAAAGATAAATCTTTTTGATGAACAGGGGTAACAAATTTGAATGATATTGTAGTTTCCATAATTTTCATATGCACACCAATTTGATCTACTTTGAATGGATAAATTTGGGTTACAAGAATAACTTCTTGACTTATACCTCGTACTAAAATGAATGAATTTTTGAAATAATATCCTTGATTGCATATGTAAGCACTTGATAATTTATGCTTAATTTGTAATGCCACACCATTAGCACTATGACGACATTCTTTTGTCTTTTCATGATATATTGAGGGAATTAATCCTTCTTTTATTCAATTTTGATCAGCACAACTATTTAATAATGCAATAGCATTGAATTCAAAAATATCTTTAATTTTAAGAGTAATATGAATATATCATTTTTGAAAATTTATTTGATTAATTGTTGAAACGAATTGTTGATCAGTAGGGCTATCTTCTGCTTGAATGTTTGAAGAAGAAGGTCTGTTTTATATTAATGTTAATCTTGTTTCTAATTCAAGGTCTTTTATTTGTAATGAACATAATTTTTTGTGAAAATTTTTAATTTGTTCTTTTAAAATATTAACTTCGGTTTTTAAGTCTTGAATATTAACTGCTTTTAAAATATTTGGAATCTCATGTGTTTCAAATATTTTATTGATACTTACCTTATGAGGAGGTTCTAAAGAATCGTCTTTTATTAATATACTTTTGAGTTTTTCTAAATACTCTTTTCTTAATTCTGTATCTTAAATTTGTTCAATTAAATCTAATAAAAATTCTTTTTCACTATTATTAGTAGTTATAACATTAATACACTTATAGCATAATCTTAAGGACTCATTGTCTGATGAATATTCACTTGAACCACTTTCTAATTTATTGATATTATTATCTTCATAATCAGAGGAGGACGATGAATTTTCTAATTAAATAGGTGTATCTTTGAGTTCAATTAATGCAATTAATTTATGTTGAATATCTGGATGTTCTGCACAAATTTCATTGAGTTTCTTTTTAACCTTACAATTTTTTGCATAATGACCTAATTTGCCACACTCATAACAAGTATTAGTATTATTGACTTTCTGTTTTGGAGTAGTCTTTTTAGGACTTAATTTTTTGTAATTTAAATTTCTTGGATTATGTTGTTTCTTCTTAATAATTTGAGTTTTCCTTTGTTTTTTGATAGATGGAGCTTCTACCTTTGGAAGACAAAATGCTTCACAGAAAGAACCTAATTCTTTTCGTTTTGCGACTTTAAATGTTGAATATCTTGCTTGTAATTTTCACTCATTGCATAATGAAATTCCTTCTTTTTTAATAAAACTTGATAATTGACCAAGCGTAATTTGTTCGAATGGAATTGGATCTTTGCCAATGACTTCTCTTAATTTATTAAATATTCTTTGAGAAAATAAAATGGTAATCCTGAAACAAATTTTTCTTTCCAATAAGATTGACGACAATCTTCTCCTTTTAATAGGTACGTTAAAAATATATCTTTATACCAATTGTAATCTTCAAGAGTTGGACATCTTAAATTTGTTGAAAGAATATCTGTAGCAGCATTAATATCTTTAGGATATCCAAGAAAATTAGTAACAATTATATAAATTAATTTTTCTATATTGTCAAGCTGTCCTTGAGAATTAGTATGAGTTCTAATCTTATTACATTCCTCTTCTTGAATGTAATTCTCCCACCAATTTTTGAGTATACAGAGGTTAATAAATCAAAAGCTTGTAAATCTATTGCATGTTTAGTTGAATAAGATGTATAAGCAATTAACATTCTTTGGATTGTTACAAATATTTCATGATCACTACGACCATCAATATTCCATTCATATATTGAATCACGAACAAAGTTTTCAATAATTATTGTTTTAGCACTTTCAAGATGCATATCTGGAGGTGTTTGCTTGGAATAATATGGAATTTTTTTATATATTTTATTCATATTTGATAAATCATCATCTGATTGAGACAAATCTTTTTCCAAAATATTAATTGTATTGTTAGTTGAAGTTTCTGCTTCTTTTAATTTTTCATCTATTTTTCAAATTAAAGGTGTACTAGTCTCTGATAGTTCTAATTTATTTGAGCGTCTTATTTTGAATAGAGGTTTTACAATATCATCTAAAAAATTCGGCTTGCTCTTTTTAATATCATTAATATCTAGATTTTTCAATTTTTCAGTTCATGAATCAATTTCTTGTTTTTTAACAATTGCTTCGACTTGAGAGGAGACCATATTTACTTGTTGAGACACTGTATGTAATACTTGATTTGTATAATTATTTTGATGATATACCTTTTTAATATCATTTAGAATTACTTGACTATTTTCTGGATCATTTCTCCTATTTTAAATGGAATGGCTGGAATATTACCTTCAGGGGTAGTTAATATAATTTCTTCTAATGGAGGAGTAAAAGAAATAATTATTTGACCATTTTTGAGTGTCCATTTTTTAGCAAAATTAATATTAGTATTTATTTCTTTAACTTGGAATGGGTCTCGAAGATTATTATCAGAGGCAAACATAGCCCACCAATTAAAGAAAGCAACATTGACTTTGTGTCTTTCTATGAATGAATTCCACTCTTGTCTAATGAATGATTAATCATTTTTATCAAAGTGTAAAAGGAACCATTCTCTTTTGGCTTTTTTTCTGTTGAATTGAAATTTTCTCTTAAATAATCTTTATTAATTTCAAAAGCCTTTTAAATAACATTAATTGAAGAAATTGATGAAGGTTGCATAGTTGAGTAAGTTAGCGAACCTATTGATGAAGTAGCTTCATCGATTGGCTCAACCATAAGAGCTTTGCAACAAATTTTTGAGTATCTTCAACTTGATTATCTTTTAAATAATCATAATTAGAGGAACCAGAAGGCATTGAATATGAAGTTCGATGGAGTTCCATATTTTTTGAATATTTTGAATCTTTTTGTCTGTTTGAATTAAATCATATTAGTATTCTACCACTAGGCTCTTCTATTATTTGTTGAATATTCTTTTGAGCAATATT
>NCQV01101326.1:0-10118 GCA_002740545.1 Lophocereus schottii
GTTCTCTTCATTACCCCACTCTTCTACCATCATTCACATTCAAATCCCCCATATTCAATTCACCAAAAAGCCAAGAAAACCAACTAGAATTGATAGGCTCCCAAACCGGGCTAAACTAGGCTGTCCTTGTTCTTGAAACAGCAATTTAGCACGGGGTACCCGTGCCTTGAAGCACGTCCGTGCCATTCTCGGCCGAAAACAATCTCAAGTGTTAGCCTTTGCTTGGTGTAAGGTTGGTGTGTGTTTCTTTACCCATCGCCCTTTACATCAAAGACTCTGTTAGACACCACTCCATATCGGTTGGTGTTCGGGAAGCCATGTCACTTGTCGGTAGAGTTGGAATATAAGGTATATTGGGCAATGAAAATACCCAATTTTGATCTTAAAGCAGCCGGAGAGGTTCGAAAAAGAGCAAACTAAGAAATGGCATGCTAAATATATCATGAAGAAGAGGTTCGAAAAAGGTGACACGGTCCTATTATTCAACTCAAGATTGAGATTAGTTAGGCAAACTGAAATCCTGATAGTCTGGACCATTTACGGTAACCGAAGTTCAAGCTAGTGGAGCAGTTGAAATGTGGAGTGAGTCTGCCGATGCATTCATAATCAATGGACAGCGATTAAAACCATATCTTGTGGAACAATCTATTTATAAAGGAACTGTCCATACACTCACTGATCTGAACCAAGCCTACAAATATGGTCAAGCTTTTGACCTTAAAAGAGCGCTTCTTAGAAGGCAAACCAAACCCTTTTTCTTTTCCTTAGCTTCGATTTTCACTATTTTTGTAGTTTTTCAATAGAAGAAAAAAAAAGAGAGAAATAAAAAAGAGAGAAGTAAGAGTAGAATAAAGAGTAAAAAAGAGTGAGAGAAAACAAAAAGGAGAGCAAAAAAAAATATATGTGTGTGTGTGTATATATACACATATATATAAAATAAAATAGTTGGCACCACAACCAAGATGCTCAGCACTGCAGTTGTGGGGTGCCAAACTAGAAAAACAAAAAATTATCATGACAGTAGACACCACGGACGGCCAGTGGTGGACCCCACGATCCGTTGTGATTTGCTACGGCCCGCGGTCAAAGGTTTTGACTGCGAAGACCCCTCATTTTCCCCAAATTCATCTTCTTCTTCAAGCTTCCCTCTCTCTACCTCCATTTTCTCTCCCTAAAACCACCATAGCTAAAAGCTTCAATCCTGATTCATTTCTTTTCATTTTTACTCCATTTTCACCTGAAATCCTTCCCTTTCACTTAATCCATCATTTTCTTCATCTCTTTCTTCTTCTTCTTCTTCACCTTCACTCATTCAGCAAACCATCTCTTTTTCTCTCTAATGCTTCTTCTTTTTACTTAATTCCTTCATTTTTCTTCCTCAAATTTTCTAATATAGGATTTAATTTTAGTTTTTGGTTCATATTGTAACAGGGCACCAACAAAAAGACACACCAGTATCAAGGAGGTTGGATCATCGAGTCAAGCACCATCCGGACCTACAAGGACATCCCGAACCTCCACTAATGCACGTGCCCAAAAATCATGAACATGTTGCCAGATATACATATATAAATATATATATATATATATATATATATATACACATACATATATATACATATATATATGTACATATATATAGATGTACATATAAATATATATGTACATATATATATATGTACGTACATACATACATATATGTACATATATATATATATATATACATACATATATATATATATATATATGTATATACATATATATATAAATATATATACCTATATATATATATATACATATACATATACACGTGTGCATGCGCGCGCGCACACACAGACATATATGTAAAAATACCTATATATATATATATATAGATATACATACACACATATGAGGCTTTTTGTTTTCTCGCAAGTTCTTCGACTTCCTAGCTGTTATTATTCCATTATTGCACGTGGTTGTTCATCTTCCAGAATTTTACTATAAAAAGGGTACCTGTCATCCTCATTCCCACGCACCCCATCATCTCAGCTCACACTCCTTTCCTCTCTTTAAGTAGATTAGTGTAGATTACATTAGAGGGAGAGAGAAATAGAGTTGAAGTGAACCCTTGCAAGGATTCCATCCTGGGTTTGCACGACTATTCAGACGTGAATTTCGGCTAAGAATTTCTTCCCTCTTCTCTTCTCTTTGCTCTTTAGATTTATCATTTTAGAGTAGTTAGATGTTTAATTTAATCATCTGTGAGTAGTTTAATATTTCTCTAGGAATTTAGTAGTTTATGTAAGTGTAGTTGAATCACATTTTAATTCATGGAATTGTGCTTATTTTCATGATTGGTTTGATTTCATTCTATCAAGTGATTCTTACATTATGAGTGAAGTTTTTGCCAAAGTTTGCTTGCTCACTTGAAACTAACGATTAAAAAACTGAAAGGTGACATTTGGTTGTTCGACTGCTTGTTAGAACCTATCATTGCATCGTCTCGAAAGAGAGATTGTCAAGTTGGAAGGACTCGAATTAAGTAATAAAATATATTAAACTTGGATTAAGTCAAATTAGCTTGAAAGAGCGACATTTGCTTAGTTTAGGCAATTTAGTTGATTTCGAGATAATAGACTGAATTACTGTGTACATTGCAATTCCTTGAAATTAACCAACTAGAGAAAGGCATATGTGTATCGTTTTCATTTAATTCCCTTTCATAACTACGAAAATTCCTAGGCGTTTTTCCCGTATTTGATTAAGAAAAGTTTATTTGTAGTTGTTACATAAAACCACTTGAATTAGAATTTTGCTTAGCCTATCTTGAGGGGATATAGCCTAATAGATCAACCTAGTCTCTGTGGGAATGACCTTGATTTGCTACAACGCCACCGAGCACTTACATCCCTATTAAGTTTTTGGCGCCATTGCCAGAGACTAGCACCGAATATTAGGACAGGTTTGACTAATCACTTTGTTTTCTCTTTGAAAAAAAAATGTAATAAAAAATTTTAAAAAAAAGAAGCTAAAAATTAAATAAAATTTGAGAAATAACAATGGAAATTTTCTATTTTCCCTAATTCGAGCATGAAATATTTTGGAGGCATTTTAAGTAGTTAAATGTCGTTCTTGCTCAATGTGATTATCATATGGGTAAATGGAAAATTTTGGATATTGTTGATGAGAGTGTGAATAGTAAAACCCGCACTGTTTTAGGGCATTGGGATTTTTATGGTAGAAATGTTGATGATGCATGATATTTGCTTAAGTGGATTGCTTGGGATTCATTTGAATTTGAGAAGACTACTATTATTTCTAAATATTCATTTCATAATCCTTGCGCATTCTATTCTAGATCATATTATGCCCCTTTTTGGTATGACTTGTGTAATTCTTCTAACCATGCTACTAATTTGTGTCCTTATTATTCATCCTATGCTCAACCTAACTTTCTATCACCTTGGGACAATGCTGATGCCATCTCGACCTTACCTGACTCATCTTTTTCTTTAGCTTAGTGCACGGGGCTCAGGGAGGGTGATCCTTTTAGGTTTGATGCTAGGTATGATTTTGCTGATTCATCTTTTGAGTCAGAAGATGTTTTTAATGAGGTGCATGATCTACATAAGACTCCTTTGGAGGGGTAACGTGATGTGTTCATGCATGAGGAGTCTCCTAGCTTTGGTTTTAATGATTGTGTTTTCCCTAATCCCCTTGATCATTCGCACGTTTCACCTATGTATTTACAACCCTCTCGTTCCCCTGAGTATGACATCGTTGAGGCCATGAATAATTCTATGAATTGTAATGCTAATATTAATTTGGACTATGAGGACAAAATGTTTAATACGTTCGGTGNAAACATCGATAATTTTCTTTCCCTAGTTTACTTTAGTGGGTATAATGCCTCACATGACCCATATTGTATAAGCCTAGAGGACTTGCTTAGGAAAATCACATGGACTACATTCTTTAGCCCTCTCTATGATTTTTCTATGGGCTTTGATAAGGTTAAGAGGATACTTATACTCTTTGGCATGATTTTTGTTATTTTCTCTTACCTTTTATTTACTGACTTGTGTTCCTGGGAGTTTGATAAGCTCTAGCGTGCTTTAACGGCGTCTGATTTAATGAGTCGAGTCTTGAAGTTGTGACGGTGTGGCTGATGCTCTATTTTCCCTATTTGCGCGGAGAACTTAACTTAGGTGCACTCTGCACCTAGCCTGGTGAGATCATTATATTTTCTTTCCTTTCCTTTCCTTTACTTTCTTTCCTTTAAATAATAATGCTTTATCTAAGTATGGGTAAAGGGTAGTTTCTATGTTTTCTACATCAGTTTTTAGCTTGCATTCTTGTTAGAGCACATGGTTTTAGGTTTCCTTTTTTTTACGTTAGTGTGTTGCATTTAGTTGCATTTGGGTTTGCCTTTTTAGATTTGCGCATAGAGATGGTGTGGATGTGTGAGATAACCACTAATGGTGCTTTTGTTTAGGCAAAACAGCTTTCATGAGTTTGAATCTTTTGATGTGTAACCCCTTTGGTGCTAAAATTTGTGAAGGTTTTGTTAATATTTCTTGTTTTGACCCTTGCCTTGATTGAGAACTTTTTTTATCCTTGGAATTAGTCCCACTAATGTTTGTACATAGAGTCATTTTATGAGCTTAATGTGATTTTGGTAGATTCCCCGTGGGATTTTGAGCCATATTTGTACTAATCATTATATTTAGTCTCATGTTTCTTTCATGTGTGTGACTCTTCCATGTTGCATCTCTAGAACTTGCCTAGACTCTTGTTCAAAATCACAATGGCATGTCCATAGTTAATGGTATGATAGAGGCATTTATTCTTTGAATATTTTAGCCTTATAGCCAAATAGCCTCCTGTTGTATTACATGTTTGTTCCCTTTGCTAGACCTTTTGAGCTTATATCCGTCTTTGTTGCAAGCCCTTCATATTTGCCCCTAACCAAACACATATTCCTACCTTTAAGCTAATTCTATGGAGTATCACTTTATCTATGTAGTGCGTGGTTTTGGGGATAACTGAGGTTAAGGTGGCTTTGGTATGTTGGTTTGTTAAGGGATTGATGATATTAACCATTTTGTTTTGCTTCCCTCTTGTTTGGGTTGTATATATAAAAATTTGGTTGTGACTTAATAGTTAGTGATCCTATGCCCTTCAATAATGCAATTTTCCTTTGATTTCCCGGAAAAGAAAAAAACAAAATAAAAGTAAAAAAGGGGTTGAAGAAGAAAAAATACAAGCAAAAAAAAAATCATGTCCCCAAAAAAAAAATAAATAAATAAAAAGAGGAAAAAATCGAAAAAAAGTGGAAAAAAAGTGGAAAAAAATCGTAAAAAGACCAAAAAGTGAAACAAAAAACTAAGTGTTTGGCATTGGATATGTAAGTAGCTTGTATTCCTTTCTTTGTTAACTCATTTCCTGTGTAATTCATTGGGATATGTTCATTGTATTGTTTGCAGTTTGAAGTGCTAGTGAACTGATTGGTTTCTTGGTGGTTGGTTGCTCTCTAGTTACTTGGCTAAGTAGCTCCACAATGCCTAAATTCAATTGTCCAGTCCTTTCCCTTAACCGTTATAGCTCACATTACAACCCAAGTAAAGCCCTCTTGATTGTCTTACGCACATTGCATTTTAGTGCTGGAGAATTTGAGAGTCTTATCAAGTAATTGTTAGACTGCATCTTTGGAGTAAGTCTTGAGTGAACCTATGTTATATTTCAAAGACATGAGTAGGAGTGTTCCACATTTTCCAAAATTTTGAGATTACCGGTTCATTTGGTTGTATATAATTTTGTGTGCTTGCATGACATGCTTTGTGGTTCTTTGTGGGTGTGGTCTTATACTTTTTCGAAAGCCTTCTTTTCCTTCTGATTTTGAAATGTTTTGTGCGCTACTTGGGGTTGCCGTTGATTATTATTCTTGCTTGCGACATACTATGGTTTGCCTATTTTAAAGAGGTTGTTTCGTTGCATCTTCCCTACTTAGTTTTCTCTAGTGTTTCCTTGAGGACAAGCAACAGTTTAAGGATGGGGGAGTTTAACAAGTGCTTAAAGTGTATGTCATTTTAGGATCATTTTGCTGCATTTTTAGGAAAAATTATATGCTTTATGTTATAATTTATACTCCTTTTCCCATTTTGCATTCGGGCTTTTTTTTTGTATTTTGTAGGATTTTGGACCTTTTTGCCCTTGCTTTGACCCTAATTGTGTATATTTTGACTCTTCGCGGATGCCCCTGAGTTGCCATGCCTGTAGAAAGAAAAAATAGAAGAATACTGAGGTAGTGGACACCACGGTCGGTCTATGGTGGACGCCACAGTCCGTGGGGTCTTCATTTCCTATGAGACTTTTTGTTTTCTAGCAAGCTCTTCGACTTCCTAGCTGTTATTATTCCATTATTATGTGTGGTTGTTCGTCTTCCAGAATTTTACTATAAAAGGGTGCCTCTCATCCTCATTTGCACAACCCCATCATCTCAGCTCACACTTCTTTCCTCTCTTCAAGTAGATTAGTGTAGATTAGATTAGAGGGAGAGAGAAATAGAGTTGAAGTGAAGACTTGCAAGGATTCCATCCCGGGTTTGCACGACTATACAAACGCGAATTTTGGCTAAGCATTTCTTCACTCTTCTCTTCTCTTTCCCCTTTAGATTTATCATTTTGGAGCTGTTAGATGTTTAATTTAATCATGCATGAGTAGTTTAATGTTTTTCTGGGAATTTAGTACTTTTCGTAAGTGTAGTTGGATCATATTTTAATTTATAAAATTGTATTTATTTTCACGATTGGTTTGATTTCATTCTATCAAGTGATTGTTATATTATGAGTGGATTTTTAGCCAAAGCTTGCTTGCTCACTTGAAACTATCGAGTAAAAAACTGAAAGGTGACATTTGGTTGTTGGACTGCTTTTCAGAACCTATCGTTGCATCGTCTCGAAAAAGAGATTGTCAAGTTAGGAGGACTCGAATTAAGTAATAAAAAATATTGAACTTGGATTAAGTCAAATTCACTTGAAAGAGCGACATTTGCTTAGTTTAGGCAAATTTAGTTGATTTCGAGAGAATAGACTGAATTTCTGCATAGATTACAATTCTTCGAAATTAACCAATCAGAGAAAGCCACATGGTTATCGTTTTGATTCAATTCCATTTCATAACTATGAAAATTCCAAGGCATTTTTCCCATATTTGATTTAGAAAAGTTTATTCGCAGTTGTTACTCAAAACCACTGGAATTAGAATTTTGCTTAGCATATATTGAGGGATATAACCAATAGATCAACCTAGTGTCTTTGGGAAAGACCTTGATTTGCTACAACGCCACCCTGCACTTGCGGCCCTATCAAGTTTTTGGCGCCGTTGCCGAGGACTAGCACCGAATATTAGGTTTTTCCTGATAGGTTTGACTAAGCACTTTGTTTTCACTTTGAAACAAAAAATCTAATTAAAAAGAGAAGTTAAAAGTTAAATAAAATTTGAGAAACAATATTGGCAATTTTCTATTTTTCCCAATTCAAGCACGAATTATTTTGGAGGTATTTTAAGCGGTTAAATGTATTTCTTGCTCAATGTGATTATCGTATGGGTAAATGGGAAATTTTGGATATTGTTGAAGAGAGTGTGAATAGTAAAACCCGTACTTTTTTAGGGTATTGGGATTTTCATGGCAGAAATGTTAATGATGCATGGTATATGCTTAACTGGATTGCTTGGGATTCATTTGAGTTTGAAAAGGCTACTATTATTTCCAAATATTCATTTCATGATCCTTGCGCATTCTGTTCTAGATCGTATTATGCCCTTTTTTGTTGTGATTTGTGTAATTCTTCCAACCATGCTACTAATCCGCGTCTTTATTATCCATGCTATGCGCAACCTGACTTTGTGTCACCCTGAGACAATGCTGATGCCATCCTAACCTTACCTGACTCATCCTTTCCTTTAGCTTAGTGCATGGGGCTCAGGGAGGGTGATCCTTTTAGGTTTGATGCTAGGTTTGATTTTTCTGATGCCTGATTTGAGTCAGAAGATACTTTTGACGAGGTACGTGATCTACATAAACCTCCTTTGGAGGGGTCACGTGATGTGTTTATGCATGAGGAGTCTCCTAGCTTTGGTTTTGATGATTGTGTTTTCCCTAGTCCCCTTAATCATTCACATGTTTCACCTACGTATTTACAACCCTCTCGTTCCCCTGAGTATGACATTGTTGAGCCCATTAATAATTCTATGACTTGTAATGCTAATATTAATTTAGGTTATGAGGATAAAATATTTAATACGTTTGGTGGAAACGTTGATAATTTTCTTTCCCTAGGTTACTTTAGGAGGTATAATGCCTCATGTGACCCATATTGCATAAGTCTAGAGGACTTGCCTAGGAAAATCACATGGACTACATTCTTTAACCCTCTCTATGATTTTTCTATGGGCCTTGATAAGGTTAAGAGGATACTTATACTCTTTGGTGTGATTTTTGTTATTTTCTCTTACCTTTTATTTTCTAACTTATGTTCCCAGGAGTTTCATAAGCTCTAGCGTGCTTTGACGGCATTTGATTTAATGAGTCGAGTCTTGAAGTTGTGATGGTGTGGCTGATGCTCCATTTTCCCTATTTGCATGGAGGCTATAACTTAGGTGCACTCTGTGCCTAGCCTGGTGAGATCGTTACATTTTGTTATTTCCCTTCTTTTACTTTGTTTCCTTTGAATAATAATGCTTTATCTAAGCATGGACGAGGGGTAGTTTATATGTTTTCTATTTCAGTTTTTAGTTTGCATTCTTGTAAGAGCATATAGTTTTAGGTTTCCTTTTTGTGTGCGTTAGTGTGTTGCATTTAGCAGCATTTAGGTTTGCCTTTTTAGATTTGCATATAGAGATGGTGTGGATTGGTGTGAGATAACCTCCAATGATGCTTTTATTTACGCAAATAGCTTTCATCAGTTTGAATATCTTTTGATGTGCAGTCCCATTGGTGCTAAAATTTGTGAAGGTTTTGTTAATATTTCTTGTTTTGACCCTTCCCTTGATTGCGAACATTTTTATCCCTTGGAATTATTGGCACTAATGATTGTATATGGAGTCATTTTATGAGCTTAATGTGACTTTAGTAGATTTCCCGTGAGATTTTGGGCCATATTTGGAGTAATCATTATATTTAGTCTCATGTTTCTTTCATGTGTGTGACTCTTCCATGTTGCATCTCTAGAACTTGCATAGACTCTTGCTCAAAATCATACTGCCATGTGCAAAGTTAATGATATGATAGAGGCATTTCCTTCTTTGAATATTTTAGCCATATAGCCAAATAACCTACCATTGTATTCCATGTTTATTCCCTTTGCTAGCTCCATTGAGCTTATATCCGTCTTTGTTGTGATCCTTTCATATTTGCCCATGACCAAACACATGTTCCTACCTTGAAGCCAAGTCTATGGACTATCACTTTATCTATGTAGTGGGTGTTTTTGGGGATAATTGAGTTTAAGGTGGCTTTGGTATGTTGGTTTGTTGAGGGATTGATGATATTAAGCGTTTGTTTTGGTTCCCCCTTGTTTGGGTTGTCTACATAAAAATTTGGTTGTGAGTTGATAGTTAGCGATCCTAGGCCCTTCTGTAATGCAATTTTCCTTTCATTTCTCGAAAAGGAAAAAAAACAAAAAAAGGAAAAAAAGGGGTAGAAGAAGAAAAAGTATAAGAAGAAAAAAATCATGTTAGAAAAAAAAAATAAAGAAACAAAAGAGGAAAAAAAAACATAAAAAAACAAAAAAGCGAACAAAAAAAACTAAATGTTTGGCATTGGATATGTAAGTAGCTTGTATTCCTTTCTTTGTTGACTCATTTCCTATGTACCTCATTGGGATATGTTCATTATATTGTTTACGGTTTGGAGTGTTGTTGAACTTAGTAGTTTCTTGGTGGTTGGTTGCTCCCTAGTCACTTGGCCAAGTAGCTCCACATTGCTCAAATTTAGTTGTCCACTCCTTTCCCATAACCCTTATAGCCCACATTATAACCCAAGCAAAGCCCTCTTGATTGTCTTGTACACATTGCATTTTAGTAGTGGAGAATTTGAGAGCCTTGTCAAGCATTTGGTAGACTGCATCTTTGGA
>NCQV01101348.1:1299-13139 GCA_002740545.1 Lophocereus schottii
CCCCAAAAAGGGCTACCTAACTTAATTTAACAAAGGATCCAAATTAAAGCAAAAACGGAGGGAGATATATTAACAAAAGCAAATATAGTGCTCAATGCAATCACAATCCTAACATTAGTAGCCTCATTGTTTTCAATATTTTGGAGGAGTAGTCAACGGGATGGAGTAAATCACGAGCATTTTTAAAAGAGGTTACAAATAGGTTGGAATATGTTAAAATATATTGAATAATTGGAATAGATAGCATGTTCAGCGTGCTAAAAACGAACGGACCCTACGTGTCTCCAAGAGTCGTGCAAATGTGCAAGAATTTGGGGCGTCTTAGGGAGATAAATGGATGTGAATAAAAAAAAAAATACATGTCTGTCTAAGATAGTTCATGGGGACATGCCTTCACAAACAAAGAGCATTAGATTAGCCCAAAATAATAAAGTTAGCCCCTTCATAAAAGATATAAGTGTGCAAAGAGCATTAGCTTATATACATGACTCCGCCTACTAGCATGGCTATAAATACCAACGCCGTCCTGGCAATATCATCTTCTTCTACAAAATCTGAGAAGAGTTGAAACTATTGTAGACGACCTGGGCATGTCATATCTAAATGCAGAAAATTGCAATATAAGAATAATAAGACTCAGAGCAATATGCCCAAAGGTAAACCACATCACCGTCAAAGCCATATAGCTGGGGCAGTCACTGAAGAATTATCATCATCCTTCTTTTTGAGTGATCTTGAGACCATCTTGAAGTACCTTGCTGCAAGCTCCTTTACATTAGCATCTGCCTAACCAACTGCAATCTCTTCAGCTCTCTTAGTCACCCCAGATATTTCACATTTGTGGTTCTTTGACTCTAGCTGTTCTAACCATATGATAGCACAATTTAGTTTTTTTGTCTTAAAAATCACCCTCAACAGAGCTTCTTCCATTCACACTATTGAGAACTCAAAATTACATGTTAGTCATACTGATACTATATTGGAGCTAAGCTTATTTCTGCCCGATGTTTTTTTTGGTTCCTCGACTCACATTGAATCTTATATCCGTTGGTTAGTTATGTGGGCTTGGGTTTAAGCCGGCATTTTTAAATCATGGTTGCATCTATGTCAGTTCGTTGCTGTGCTACTACTGTACTGTAGGCCTTATGGCACTCTAGACTTGGTCATGTCTCTATTTCCCGCTTATGTTCATTGGTTTCTAGTGGTGTTTTAGGTCAAGTTGAGGTTAGTCAAAATAATTACCAAGCTTGTCAGCCAGCAAAATTTCATGCTTTGCCCTTTAATAATAGTGATTCAATTGCCAAAGCTCTTTTTGATCTTATTCTTTCGGATATTTGGAGCCCATCTCCTAACCCTACAATAGGAGGGTCACGTTACTTTGCCAAGAGGTTCTAAAGGCTCTCAAAAGTTAGCCGACTTCTTCAATAGTGTCTAATGAGCAAATGAGGAATTCATTTGGAGGTAATGCTTTTGTTGCTTCATCTTTTAAGCACCTTCATCAAATACTGTGATACTTAACTCTATGAGCTAGGTCATAGACTTTAGTGCATCTGACCATATGACACCACATGCTCAGTTATTTTCATCAATGAGAGAACCAAATAGACCAATGATTATAGGACTTCGTGATGGTAACACCAAAACAATCACTTATATTGGACCTGTGAAACTCACTGATGACATTGTGCTCAAGGATGTTCTTTATGTCCCAGATTTCAAACATAGCTTATTATCAGCAAGCAAAGTTCTAAGTGACACAAAATTGGTTGCTTATTTCACATCCAATGGTTTCTTATTCTATGACACTATTTTTAAAGGCAATATGGCTAAAGATTACCAGGCAGGTGGCCTCCATAGGATGGACATACTTACTAGTCACAAATATCAAGATCCTTAAGTTTCTAGTTCTATTTCTCATATGTCTTGTGTTAATAATAATAGTCCTTAGTTTTCCGGTAGTAGTGTTCTGCAGACTATTTTCTTTGGCATGCTAGGCTAGGACATGGATCTATGTCCAAATTTTCTTACATTCCATGTATTGAGAAATATATGAATAAAGGAGATTTTACATTTGAAGCATGCATTATAACAAAGTTTCACAGAATTCCCTTTCCTTTGAGTACTTCAATGGTAGCTACAACTTTTGAGTTGATTCACATGGATTTATAAGGGCCCTATATGGTGTTAGGTATGATTGGAGGAAGCTATTTTTGACCATAATAGATGACAATACTAGATATATTTGGGTGTATCTACTACAAAATATGATGAGAACACCCACATATATTCATAATTTCATTGCGTATGTGCAAAACCATTTCTAGGGAAAAATCAAATATATCAGAAGTGACAAGGGGACAGAATTTTTCAAGACGTCTATTCAGATGTGGTTAGAAAATTTGGCATTGAACACCAGCAAAGTGTTTCAAAAATTCCTCAGCAAAATGGTCGAGTTGAGAGAAAACACATGCATCTTATTGAGCCAGCAAGAGCCATGACTATGAGGGTTCATGCAAACCTTCCTTATAAGTTCTGGAGAGTGTGTATTCTAGCGGCAACTCATGCTATTAATAGAATGCCATATGGTATTTTGTAATGGAAGTCATCATATGAGATGTTATTCTATTGTTCTCCTAATCTGACTAGGCCAAGAGTCATGGCTCATTGTGCTATGAATTGGATTTAAACCAAACAAATAAGTTTGGTACTAAGACAAGAAAGTGCATATTCGTTGGGTGTCCACAAGGTCAGAAGGCCTACAAATTATATGATCTAGAAACTCATAAAGTTTTTGTGAGTGGAGATATGAAATTCATGGAACATATATTTCCTTATCAATAGTCATCCGTGCAAACATCACAATCAAATACTAGATTATTTTCCACCATCCAAGTCGTACCTAGGGATGATATATCTCATTCTATTATGGATCCCCTTTCAAATTATAGCATTTCTCTAACATCACTTACTTCTTTATCACTCCATTTGCAGCATCACAATCTTTTTAGAATGCTGATGATTACTCCCCTACACACACAGATACCCAAGCTTCTTCATGTATATCAAACACAGAACCTATTTCTACATCTACATCTATGAGAAGAAGTACTCGGGGCTTCCAAACTCCAGTTTGGCTAAAGGACTTTGCTTTTCGCACCACTACCATTAACCCTCACACCAAGGAGCCTCTTTACCCACTGTTTAAACCTGAAGATTTTCAGGATCTTTCCCCATATTACAAAGCCTCTTTGCTCAATATTTTGTCTGTCCCAAAACCAACAACATATACCCAAGCTAAAGATGATCCAAGATGGGTAGAAGCTATGGATAAAGAAATATCTAACCTATAAGCTAATGATACTTGGGAGATTACTGAACTTCCAAAAGGGAGGAGACCTATTAGCTCAAAGTGGCTTTTTAGGGTTAAGTTCAAACTAGATGGCACAATTAAGAGATAGGAGGTTAGGTTTGTGGTGAGAGGGTTTGATAAGATAAAGGATAAGGATTTTAAACACACTTTTTTTGTAGTTGCCAAGTTACCAACAGTAAGACTACTCATTGCTTTAGCCACACAGAAGAGGCCTCTTTACTAGCTAGATATTAGCAATGCTTTTCTCTATGGCTTCCTAGATGAAGCAGTGCACATATTACCCCTTGAAGCATACTCTAAAGCTGCTGGCAAGGTTTTTAGATCAAGATGTTCTCTTAGTTGGGTTAAACAAGCCTCAAGACAATAGAACAAGGAGTTTACAAAGTTCTTGATTAAATAAGGATTTCAGCAAGGACTATTCTTTGTTCACCAAAGGCATATTGCCTTGTTAGTGTCAGTCGATGATGTTATCATCACTAATAATGATGCAATAGGCATAGAGCAGCTCAAGTATGACTTGGAGAAGACATTTACTATAAACGATTTGGGCAATTTGAGGTACTTCCTTGGTATTGAAATTTCCAGATCTTCTAATGGCAGCATTTTGTAGCAAATGATGTATGCTGTTGATATTCTCAGTGACATAGGTTTAACTGCTTGCAAACCAGTCACATTTCCTTTACTTACCAACCTGAAGTTCTATACTTATTCAGGAGATATATTAGCAAACCCTGAAGCTTATAGGAAACTCATTGGCAAGCTATTGTACTTGAAGATCACAAGAATTAACTTGTCCTACTCTATTCAGCACCTAAGTAGTTTTTAAGTTGCCCAAGAGAGCCACATATGTAGGCTATTAGTCATCTCCTCAAGTACTTGAAAGGAAATCTCAATACAAGTTTGTCTTACCTGGCTAAACCTGATTGTACTTTATAAGGCTATACTGATGCTGATTGGTGAAGGTGTATTTACAGCAGGAAATCAGTTACTGGATATTGGGAATGTTTGATAACAACAACTGGTTAGACAACAATAGTTGTTTTAAGAGGAATTTAGCTATTTTAATTTGACCAAGTCAAAGAGCTAAAAGGTGCTTGGTAAATAGTTGTTTACAATAGCTGCTTGGCCCCAAAAGACTCTTTTTGAAAAAGCTATTCTTGTTAGCCTTTTGGTAACAACATTTTATAGAAATAACATAATTGTTCCGAAATTTGAAAAAATTGCACCACACATCTTTAAACTAATTTATAAATAATGGCATAAATGAAATTTTACCAGTATATTTTTTAGAAATAGCTAGGTTTATCAAACACTTTTTTTAAAAATAACTAATTCAAACAACTAACAGTTAATAGTTAATAAGTAATACAAACAGCTAACAGTTAATAACTATTTGCCAAATAGGGTCAATAGGTTTTCTTTGGAAACCCCCTCATTTAAAGGCAAACAAAGAAACAGAAGACCACATCTAAGTCGTCTGCTGAATCACAATATAGAGCCATTTCTGAAACCACTAGCGAGTTGGTTTAGATTGCTGGGATTTTGAGAGATTTGCAGGTTCTTATCATTTATCCTGTGACACCCATTGTGACAATAAAGCAACTCAATATATTCCTACTGGTCCTAATTTCAGCAACAAAACTAAGCGTCTTGACATTGATTGTCGTTACAGTTAGGACATGCTCACATATGGTTTCATATGAACATCTCACATCAACTCCAAGTCTCAATTGGCAGGCTTAATGACCAAGCGCCTTCCAGGTTCTCAGCATCATGCTCTTAGTGTCAAGCTGGGACTTTCTTTCCTCCAAGTCTAACTTGAGGAGGGATGTAGAGATCATTAGTTTGATATTTTCAGATATTTATGTTTATTCTACTAGAAGATAGTTTTAGATACGAACATGCAGAGATGTATATAAGACCATGTTGTGTATTTATTTTATTATTCTTGCAAGTACACAATATAGGGTGTCTTCCTCTATCTATCTCTCTAGTTTCTCTCTCTAAATTCTACATTTCATCTCAGTCACTTCATTATTAGTTGTAAATATCTCCAGTTGTAATCCGTTGTAGTTCTTACTTGTCTCACACATTTCAGGCTCTCTGGATGTCTAATGCATTCCTTGATCATTCCTAGGTACTATTTCCATAGTGACATATTGTGTCCATACACCCATAGTTGACCATAAGAAGCACATTCATTAGCTAAACACCATAATGAGAGATCCAAACAAAGGAATAGCCAAACTTCCATAAAAATTATCATATGTAAATGCTTTTATTGACTAGGCATTATTTTTTCCATTTTAGTGTGCTTTACGCTCTTCAATCTTTAACCATCACATTATCAAAGATGCTGCTATCACAGAAGTCTGAGCAAACTTAACCAGAAACCAATAATATCACTAAATGCCTGAGAAAAGTAATATAACTCCTGTAACATGATCTCATACAACTCCTTAAACACTGTAGCCCACAATTATATAGGTTCCTGTCACACCTTATTAAGATTTGAACCCAACCAAAAGTTAGGTTTGATAGATCACTCACTAGCATATATTTTATTATACAAAATTTACCGTTATATATACTTCATAATTGTGCATACATGTATAAGATACAAAATAATCTACTAATCAACAAGAGTTTGTACGAAAAAATTTGGATCATTTGATATGTATACTTGCCCAAGTGGAGGGGAGCATGCTCTAGCCCATTATAATATGGCTGATGGGCACCCATAGTAATTTTAGTGTCCCTAATGCCATCCATGGAGTACTTGTTGATGTTTTTAGAACCAAGTATAACATACTCATCATCCACTATTGTTCCTTTGATATACTCAATTCAATTCATCATATTATTGTAAGCAACCACAAATTCAACATACGAAAATGAGTATGTAATGCAAAGGCAAAATCTTTGAAGTTTGAATCATAATGGAATAGAAAGTAAGTTCTACTAAATTCTTCCTAACTCTTTTTTCCTTTTTTTGTTTGGGTCAGAATGTGATTAATAGCTTTCAAATTTGCGATTTAGTCAAAGCAACATCTACACAATTCAACTATTTCACCCTTATCCTTCATGGGCTAATTCAGAAAGGGCAAACACTACATTAATGGAGCAAGTATTTACAATGGATATACTAGAGGAGAATTCTCATCGAAAGCATTACTGGAACTTCCTGAGTGGTTATGTACATTTGAAACCTCAGGTCTGCCAAGATAGAAGAAGTTCAAGTAGTCTTGAGACTCATATACATTGTCCCCTGTCCTTTTCCTTATAAGGCCTTGTAGATTTTCTCATACACCATCTGCATCATTTTGTACTACATTTCACAAAGACCATAACAAAAGAATATCTTTTGGATGAAACACCATTGTGACATTAGTGATGTGCATATTACTTTCTTTTGTAATCTTGTTCATTATTTCCCCAAAGTTAATTCAACAATTTACTCTTTAACTAGATTTTGCAGATAACTAACGCCAATTAAAGATGAAATCATAGCATGATCAAAAGAGTAGCAAGTAGCCGTGTATATGCCAAATGTCATTCTTATAGTTTATTGCTTGAGTTAGTGTATATGTCAAGACACAGCCATTTGATATAGATATAGAAACTTAACATTTAAACTTAGAACAAAAACATGTAAAACTTTCTGAAGAAGCCATTAGGATCTTTTGTGTTCCATGTGCAAAGAAAAGAATCTTTTGCACTGAAGAGCCATTAGGATCACCTTTAGGCCATATTGAAATGATAATGTATGCAGCAAATATCTCATTTCCCTGATGTTACTAGTTATCTTCAGAGCTATTTCAATTGGTATCAAATTATCCCCACATACACAATTGCAGGGATTAAAATTCGCAGTAGAACATTATAACAGAATTGAAGGATAACTATATAAGCATAATTGCATATTATGTAATATCGTGAATCAATCTAACAAGGTGGCTCACCAGCTTACCGTCAACTTGTGAGCTACACCAAATGCCTCGCAGGAGCAACTATGTTGAAGATATCACTCCAGCATTTCCCTTGCAAAAAATGCATACCATGGTCAAGCTCCAAACTCGGACGCATCCATCATCAATGTGGGCATCTTGATAAACGGCAATTCTATTCCCTCAATGAAGGGGGAAACATGTCATAGGGACGCCATCATAGTTAGGACCTAGACTAACGCTCATACGGTAAAGGTTCATTCTCTACCCTGGAGTATGCTAAATCGACACACTCATAACTGCGCCACAATCCTAATTCCTCCCCTCGAGGTTCATAATTGGGAAGGTTCCTTCAATTTTGTCGACTGAATGTAACGACTGTATTAGGATAACAGCAACCCCTATGATTTAGGAATTAAAAATGCCATCATCCTTTCATACAAAGTGCACTTAAAAAGCATTGTGTCCAACAGGAACAGAGACATGTTGCATCCAAATAGGTTTTTCTTCATTTCTTGTCACAAAAATTCAAGCTAAGATAACATTAGCTACAAAAACAATAACATGAGAATCGCTCTCTTGCTTGTCTCTCGCTGTCTTGATTCCAAATTTCTTATGATAAAATCAAGCTTGAGACAATTAAGAGAGAATTAATCTTCTGTGCTTGTCCTTCATGTGGCCGAATGACCCTGTTTATATATAACAACTTTGCACCTAATTTGAACAGGAAACTATAACTTGGGCCTATCTAATAAAGAAGATGAAGGAGTCCAAATGGGAAACTAGATACAAAAGAATTCTCCTAAACATATATACAAAATAGAAAATATAATATCATTGAGCTTTTATATCCTTAACACTCCCCCCGAGGTGGAGCATGAGGGTCGATCATGCCCAGCTTTCCGGATAAACGTTGAAACTGCTGTTTTCCAAGTGCCTTGGTATATATATCTGCAACTTGAGATTTTGAAGGGATATATCCTATAGTAAGATCCCTCGAAAGTATTCATTCTCTAACAAAGTGACAGTCTATCTTGATGTGCTTTATTCTTTCATGAAAGACTGGATTTTTTTGCAATGTGCAAAGTGGCTTCATTGTCGCAGAAAAGATACATAGGGCAGTCCAGAAATATTCCCATGGTAGCCAAGAAAGATTTCACCCAAATTAACTCGCTCGTGACTGTGACCATTGCTTGATATTCTACCTCTGCAGACAAATGAAATGTTGTTCCTTGCTTCTTTGTTTTCCATGCAATAGGAGAGCCTCTAAGAGTGACAAGATAACCTGTGAGGGAACATTGAGAAAGAAGGCATGCCCCCCAATGAGAATTACAGTAGGCAGTAACTTGTAGGTCTGAGTTACTGCGTAGCAAAATTCCTTTCCCAGGATTTCCTTTCAAATATCGCAAAACTCTACGAACCACCTCCATATGCTCTTCTTTTGGATCATGCATAAACTGGGATAGGATAAGAACTGCATAGGACAACTTAGGCCGAGTGATAGTTAGATAAATGAGGCGCCCCACCAGGCGATGATACTGAGTAGGATCTTTCAAACACTTTCAAGCTTGTGATTGCTTTAAAGAGGAAACGCTACTGGTTTTGGACCCCAAAAGACCACACTCATCAATGATTTCTACGGCATACTTTCATTGACATAGAAAGAGGCCTTTAGAATTGCAGGCAGCCTCAATGCCCAAAAAATACTTAAGAGCTCTAAGATATTCAATATGGAAGCATTTATCCAAGTAAACTTTAAACTCATCACATAGCTTGGAATCATTTCCTGTAAGAACAATATCATCCACGTAGACAAGCAATGTTATAAATTTACCACTCTTATTATAAGTGAAGAATGAGTAATCAGCATAGGATCTAGTAAAACCATATTCTAACAATTTGAGGAGAGTTTTGCAAACCATTAACGAGGAGCTTGTTTCAGGCCGTAGAGAGACTTACGCAATTGACACACCTTGTTTGGATTAGATGTGCGAAAACCAGGAGGCATGATCATGTAAACTTCCTTATCCAGATCGCTATATAGAAAGGCATTATTCACATCCATTTGATGTAAATGCCAACCCTTTGCTGCAGCAATAGCAAGAAAAGTCCTGACACTAGTCATCATTGCTACAGGAGCAAAGGTTTTATTATAATCAAAACCTTCTACTTGTTCATCTCCTTTAATCACCAGTCTAGCCTTCTATCTCTCTATGCTTCCATCTACC
Source organism: Lophocereus schottii (assembly GCA_002740545.1). Lineage (NCBI taxonomy): Eukaryota > Viridiplantae > Streptophyta > Magnoliopsida > Caryophyllales > Cactaceae > Lophocereus > Lophocereus schottii. Next base: position 10,845 of record NCQV01101348.1, read on the forward strand.
TTGTACTTGACGCGAAAGAGCCACTTGCAGTTGATAGGCTTCTTACCGGGGGCAATTCCTCTATACTCCATGTGTTGTTGGCTTCAAGAGCATCTATTTCTTTGGTCATTGCATCCCACCACTAGGGATCTTTTACTACCTCACGAAAAAATCTAGGTTCCACAATTTTAGTAATAGCAGCCAAATAACACTTACGCGCATTAGAAAAGTTTTCACAAGTAACATAATGAGCTATGGGTTACGGTTTACCTGAGGATACCTTATGGAGTGAGGAAGGAGCCGTTGTAGATGAAGAGGGGTATTTTAGAGTAACAGAATAGCAAAAATAATTTGTAGATGGCTCGGTGCTTTACGAGACCATTTTTCCCGCAGTTGTGCTGCTTGTTGAGTTAAAAATACCGCAAGTGCACGGTGTAGTGGTAGCTAGCAACAGGCAAGTACGGGTTGTATTCTACAGGGAGTTGGTTTTCAATTACCAAAGCTTACTCAAGTGTATCAATCTAGGCCAGATAGAGAGTAAGGGAAGAAGGACTAAACTAAGAAGGACTAAACTACTAAAATAAATAAACAAAAAGGGACATGGGTTTACGATGTTGCCAAACGACAAACCAACTAATTGAAATGAGTCCTAACCTACCCAAACTACACTATGAACAAGAGATGGTTGCTTGCACCATCAAAGACCACCCAAGCCCTCTTTGACGGGTTATGAGCTAGTTTAATTCGCTTAAGCACCTATTTTCACGGGGTTAGCCTAATTATACCACAAAATTAGCAACCCTCGGACCTAGCTCGGATCGAGTACTATTTTCATATCCCGAACTCGGCTGTTCCCTCTCCCACACTAGCAAATTGACCTCACCTCTCAGCATAAATCAATTGCCCAAAAGTATGGATGAAACTCTCTAAAGCATTTCATCAAACACTTGGCGGGCGTGAGGAAAACCTCTAGGTTTTAAGCATAGATTGGGTATGGTTAGGCCTAAAATAAGATTAATTGGCCATCAAGAGGCTAATCAAAATCCAAGCCCACAAAATCTAACAACTAATCATCAACAAAACACAAAAAATTAAACCTAAACTAACGAAGAACACAAGCGTGAACTAGAGAGAAGAGGCATAAAACTAAACTAATTCTAACAAGCAATCAAACATGAATTAAACATAAAAACTAAACGATTGAATCAAATCAAAACCAAACAGATGAACTAAATTAGCAAAATCTAAAACATGAATGAAACCAGCAATAGGGAGAAAGAGAAGAAGAAGACTTGTAGATTGAAGCGGAGAACTTGAAATCCAAGTGTTTGAATCCAAAATTAGTTCAATACAATCCTAATCTAATCTTCTCAATGGAGTTTTTATCTGCTAAAACCTAAACTAAACTACCCTAAAAATTACATAGCAGAAACCCCGAACAAAAGCGCCGAAAGAAAATTTAATAGGAAACTCGAGCGAACGAATGGCGGCTCGCGGGGGCACGACCATGGCACGTGGCACGGCCCCACCACGCCAGGTGGCATGGCCCCACTGTGTCATTTTTATGGTGCGGTGGTTCGGCCCCCCTGTGGTTCCTTCTCACGTATTTTTGCTGTTTTTCTTCGCTTTGTCCTGTCTTCTCTCTTTTTCGCGACGTTTGCTCGATTTGAAGTTATTTCCTGCAAAACGTAAATAAAACAAGTAAAAATCCTAAAGATTAAGTTATTATATGAGCTAAAAGTGGGTGAAAGAGGGACGTAAAATACAACAATTTATCGCCTAACAAATACCCCCACACCTATCTTTTGCTCCTCCTCGAGCAAAACAAAAGAAAAAATAGCTTAAGAATCTAACCCACTTTTGTAGGAATCACGGTTGCATTTAGTGCATGCAACAAGCCCTTTGAACCCCTTGGTTCCCCCTAGTGGATGAGTGTGGTCTCGCGAGGGTTTATAGAAGATATGCCCACAAAATCTCAAAAAGGAAAACAAAGAAAAGAGAAACAAAAATCGAAAATAAAAATGATAAAACATAAAATATACATGGGGTAAACTGTACACAATCGGATCAACCAAAATCCCCTAGTAACTCAAGTATCAGTCTGTACATAAGCATTATATGCATTTCAGAACAAATCATCCCAAAGAATGGCATCCAGACATCAGCTTTTCACTCCATGACGCACGAGAACATTGAATCTATCCTGGTGCCGGGTGCGCAAGTGTATCATCACCCTAAGACTTTGGCTTACCAAAATCAAACTCAATCCCACTTAACTTACATGAGCTACCTTATTGATTTGCTAGCATGGAAAAC
>NCQV01101350.1:6152-19233 GCA_002740545.1 Lophocereus schottii
GAGCCAGACAAATGTCAAACAAACATTGTATTTTATATGTAAGAATTTGCTAAGAGCTTGTAACAATATGTAGTTTTGTCTTCTTGGATCCTTATCGAAAGACGCTATCCTAAATTGGTTTCATCTAATTGGTAGGCCATGCTACACTACATTTACTCTGACAGTCTTCCTGATGTTCATGAAATAATGGGCTCAAGTTCGTCATGCTCGTTGACAATCATGGTCCAGCATCTGTTGGCTGCTGCCGATCGTTTTGGCCTAGACAGGCTGAAATTATTATGCGAATCAAAGTTATGTGATGAAATAACAGTGGAAACAGTATCTACAACCCTCTCACTAGCGGAACAGCACAGATGCATGCAGCTGAAGACTGCTTGCTTAAAGTTTGCAGCAGCAAACTTAAATGGTGCGTCTACCCTGTGGAATCTGATGATCTTTTGTCAGGTTAAATCATTTTTAGTTGCTTCTTTTGTTTTCTTCAGAGTATCATTTTTGCAATTGCACTTAACTGATCACGTTCATGCTTATGCCTGGTCTAACTTGCCATTTATTGATCTTTTGGGACTTATGATTTGATTTTTAGTATCTACAGATTGAGGAATGGTCAAGTTGTACAAGAGTTGTACAAGAGTAAAACAGAATGGAGTGGAATAAATTCATTCTGCAAAAGTTTTGAAGTTATTTGTCTAGTTTGAGTGTTTGGTCCACTTAAGGAATATGTATTGGTTTGACATAGATTTGGAAGCAAATCCTTTGCTAACCCCTCATGATTTTTGGCGGCCTTTGGATTTTAGAGTTGGTGACTTGTTTTTATGTACAAACCTAGTTTAGGGAGCCAAACTAGACATGGTGGCTGATGTGGCCACTAATTGCCCTTTCTCAATTACTTGATAGAAAGCAGATCCAAGTCCAGGCGCTATACTGTATGTTTCCCTTCCCAGGGGACCCACCAATCAATATTGATGAAATATGGGTCTTAGTGTGCCTTTCTTGAGAACATACACTGTGGTGCTGCTCTATTAGTGGCTATCTTTTGTAGTCCATGGCCACATCTAGCATTTTAGAAGTTTCTCTAGCAGTATAATGTTTTCAAAGATTTCTATTTCGAAATAGGTTGATGTTGGGGGTGGAAGCTGAGTCCTTGTGTGAGATGAACGTGCATAAATTCATGTCTTTTTCTGGTTGATCCTTCTTCCTTTCTGTTAATTGTTCACCCCCTCCCTCCTTGTTATGATTCCAAAGTTATCGTCCTTACTTGAAACAGTTATATTCACTTAATTTGTGCCTATACTTCAGTGGTGATGAATACAGAAGGATTCAGCTACTTGGAAAAGAGCTGCCCCTCCCTCCTGTCAGAGCTGCTTGAGACTGTGGCGTCAGTGGATGAGACTCCTGGCCTATCATCGGGCAAGAAAAGGAGCAGCAGCAGCATCTTTGGGCTTGATCTAGCTGCAGATGGAGTTCTGGCTGATCCACCAAGCCCCAATGGAAGGCGGGTTCGGAGAAGGTTCTAGCATGCATCATGCCCTGTTCGGGTCAAGATTTAGATGCCTTTATTCCATCCTCAACCAGAGCACATAATCCATAGATACTGCAAATTAAGTCATGTTTATAGTAGCTGACTGTGAACATGAGTTAACAGGTGCTTGGTCATTTGCGGGTTTTCAGTGTAGATAGGAGGTTTCCTGTTCGAGTCCCCTCTGGTAAAGTGGCATCTTTCTTATATGTTGTACATAACATGCAGTTCTGACTGTTGATCTACTGAATTGTTAGGTGAGAATATTTCACTCAATGATCATCTTATCTCTTACTGTATTTAGTTATTCAGTTTTCTGTTTTCTCAGATTCTCGATGACTTTGTAGTCTCAGATTCAAGTTGCCTTGAGATATTTTATTATATATTTATTTAATCAGTCACCAACTCAGTACTCTTGATTTCTTCTTTGGTAGGATGTGGGGCATCATAAGCAACCCGATTCTTCGAAGTGTAGAGGCTAGAAAAGCCATTTCCGGTGGACTCTACTAAATCTGATGGCAATAGATTGTCTACTGCTTCACATTGAAAGTAGAGGATAATTTAGCTAGGTATTTTAGAGTGTTACACTCTAGAAGATAAAGAGCTGAAAATTTGTTTTGAGTGATTTTCGACTTTCAAAATGTGAACATGGTGGATGGTGCTACTAAAGTTTCAATAAAATCTGTAACCATGCAGGGAAACAGAGTGCTTCAATGAACGAGGTAACATATGAACAAAGGGGAAGGGAAAGCATTGGAACGTAGATGTGTTCTGCTAGTCCTGAATTAAAGAAGAGTAGAAGAGGCACTGTTTTGAGTCTTTTGACATGCTGCAAGGGAGCTAGCAGTATTTGTTGGCACTGTGGTTGTGGTTGCAATTGCGATTGGTGACATAGTGAGGCCAGAGGAAGGTTCCAATGGCAAACTCTCGTTTGCGGGCAATGTTGCCCTTGACAGAGAGGCCATACTCAGCCAGCAGCCTGTCCAGGGTGGTCTCCGGCATGTGTTCATAGTCATCTTTGGTGTACCTTGGGTAGTGAAGGGGCATTTGGAAGTAGTAGTTGATCACTTTCTTGTTTGGGCTCTCCATCTTCTTTCTTCTTTCTGAACTGATGTCTATCTCTTTATTTTCGAACTGAATTGAACTGAATTGAATTGAACCACTCTTTGCTATCAGTATACTGTGTGTTTACTCTTGTTGGGGGGTATTTAAAGGTGGCCCTCTTGATTGGCCAAATGGGATTCTCAAGGGTGAATGAAAGTTAGAATAAGAGGAAGAGGCTCAAAAAGCATGTTGAATGTCACAAGAATAGGGTGGCGTACCATCTCTACTCATAGCCGCTGCGTTTGTGCCCTATCATGCAAGTAACCCCCTCTTCTTACTTGCATGTGCGCATACTATCCCAAGGACAAGGAATGGAACCGTGACCGAAATGTCTCAGAACTGGACGGGAAAATTTAGTTACTTCTAACCTGTTGGACTTAATATGATCTTATGATGTTTTTAATTATATTGTAAGTGCCTTGGAATTGAATTTAAATGCCTTTGAGGCTTTGTCTTTGCACTAATTTTTACCTGAATAGTTTGAAAACATATTATTTTTATTTTTACAGTAGTACTGCGCTGTTTAGACGTGACTTCCTCTATATATTATATGTTTAAATTAGATCCCAAGTTCGAAAAGAAAAAAGTAAACTGATGTTGTGTTTGTTTGGAGGTTATGTTATTTTGTGTTTTTCATCTTTTATTTGTTTTAGTTTCACGAAGCAATCGGTGTGTAGCTTCCAACATTTGGCAACTAACAAATCAAAAAACACCAAGCAATCGGTGCGTAGCTTCCAACCTTTGGCAACTAACAAGTCAAAAAACCGAAGCCTTCAATCTGAATAAAACATCACAATTGCTAAGAAAACAGTAATCCTAATGAATGAAATGACCAATAAAATTTCAGCATCATGTTAGCAAACAACTATGAAACCAATAATATGACTGAAGAAACGCAAGACCCACCAAAAATCAATGTCAAACAGAGGTAAAACTTGGGCAATTCTGCGATGGTTCTACTTGCAAAAGACTACATATACCTAGAAAATTGCCAACTTACCTAGCAAATAGTTATTGTTTGACGACAACAATTCATATGTTGTCAAGGAGTATTCTATGAACTATTGTAAGGAGCCTCTCTCATTTGTTGTGTGCTCTCATGTCCACCCCAGTGCTCATCTCTATACACATATAATCGAAGCTTGACAACTGCTTCATTGTAATTTATGACGTTCAGCCTTCAGGATATCCAATCATTGATCTTGTGATTTAGGCCACATGACCTTCTCTCATGTAGTACACGGAGCTACAGGTAAATGATAAGCATATTTATTTTATACATGAACTATTATGGCCACATGTGCTTCACAGATGGTTCTCGAAAATCGCCCCAAAAATAAAAAAATTACTAATGCGATAGTTGCATAGAGATGAGGAAGGTACATATGAAAACCCGTTGGTTGAGATGGAAAAGGTTTAGCTGACTTTGTACCGGTTGTTCCTTATTTGTTTTGTTGGAGATTCGATGGTATGTAAATGTAAATAAAAAAATGCAGTAGCGAAATTGAGGGCTTATAAATAAGTGACTTTTTTGCCATTGTTAAGTCGCCCAAAGACAAGTTATAAAATTATCATCGACAAATATAAAAAATACAACTACTAGCCGCCACCAAAAGCTAATAAAATCACCAAAAAACATCAATGAGTGGCTTTGAGGGTTGGAAACTTGAAATGCTTGGGAACATATGAGTGGCTATGAGTAGTCCCTAAGTATTGTGCAAGTTTTTAGAACATATGCTCACCATTTGCTCCATTGGCTAATGGCTGGCTGGTTCACTTCAATAATCCGTGTTTGTGTTTGTGTTTGTTTCTCCCACCTTCCATTTTACGGCATTGCAATTTGCAGAGCCCAGGGAAATGATTGGAAAGGCAGGTTTTGTGAGTGTGCCTGCCTACTTTTCACGTTGGCCAAATAGCAAGCTAGAGTGGGATCATTCAAGTTCTGTTTTTAGTGATAGTTGATAGCCGATCATTGCGGTTTAGAGCTTGTTCGTTTTTAGCATGTTAAACCTATTATTTGCTTCAACCTGCTCCGACCTACTTTAACTTCTTTCTTAATCTGTTCCAGCTTATTTTGACATGCTCCAACATATTTCAACCTGCTAAAAGCTCCTCCAAAATGCTGAAAACGAACATGTTCTGATCATTTTAACTAATTTGATATTGTTTTAGTTTAGGAAAGTTCAGACCAATTTAAATTAGTTTAAGCAAGTTTATATGAGTTTAAATTTAAATACAGTATAAGATTAGATAAGATAAATCTTGTTAGAAGTAGTTGAAAAGAACACAATCCTTCTGAAAGTAGTGGAAAAGAACATACTCTTAATGCTTGATCTTTGGAGATGTACTCCTTATACCTGATAGGTTAACAAGAAAATCATCATTGTTTCATTTTGGTTATTTTTGTCTTCATTTAAATTAATAAATATGTATGTTCTTTTTCTTCAATCCTTGTAAATTGTAATACAAACTTAACAAATCTTTTGAGACGTTGAGATCAAAAGGAATCTTATGAAAGCATAATATACTTCACTTATTTTAAAATGACTTTCATTATTTGAATTCAAAATACAAGAAGTGCATATACAGCTAGGGATGAAGATGACCATATTATTATCATACTAGACTTTGAGCCTCCCCCCAAAAGAAAGATACTAGGTCTCACCACTTTGAGTTGATTTAGAAAATGGCATTTATACTTGTTTAGTGGTTTGTTGATGAGCTCCTTAAAGTACGAGTATCAATCGAGTGTTCTACTTATGATATTTTTCATTATCTAATGTACCTGATTATTGACATTTCTGTATTTTATTTATTAACACTCCTACAATAATTTTAAAAATAAATCTTATATATATATTGAATAAGTATTTCCCACCCATAAAAAAGTCTACTGTCTGTCAATAGATCACTCTATGTTTAAGGAATGCCATATCGTTAAAAATGTATGGGAACTAGCGAAAAAACATCATTGGCTCCCAATGAATGTTTCTCCTAGAGGATTTCCAATGCTTGTATATAATTAAACAATCATGTAACGGGAAGATGTTGCATAGGTTTTCTTTTCTTCTTTGGAGCATTTGGAAATTTAAAAATGCTATAATTTTCAAAATGAAATATTCAATTCTCTATTGTGCTTATTTCGAGCACAAAAGGCGAGTGTCAAATGGAGAATCGCATCTTGTATGTCAATTGATAATTATATTAGGGGTCTTTTTCTCCCCCTTCCACATCTAACCACTTTGTGAGGTGGCATCTGCCTTCTCAATGATTCATCAAAGATAATTTTGACGGACCACTCAACAAGTTTTCAGCAGCAGGAGGAGACATTCTACGCGATTGGATCGGCAAACTAATCAAAGCAGGAGCAACATACCATGGACAGACATATATTCTAGTGAAGGAAGCTAGAGCTCTTGGAGATGGAGTTAATTTAGCCATCCAAGTAGGTCTCAACAAAATTGTTATCGAAGGCAACAACCAATTGTGATCCAAGCACTGAAAAGAAACATCCAAATCTCTTAGCAAATATCCAATATTATTGAAGACGTTCGTGCATGCATGGCTAAACCAAGATATTCATTTTGTCATCAACCACATTTTTCAAGAGGCAAATATGACAGCAGATTGGTTGTCAAAATTTTGACATTCTATCCCATCATCGTTTTTTTTCAGATTTTTATTTCTCTCTATTTCTTAGGGCAATTGTTACTAATAATATAATTAGACGCACTATTGTGATAAGAGATGCCTAACATTTTTTACTTACTATCTACTTTGGCATATACAAAGTTCCATACAAATGGTTTTTATTCATTGTTTTATGAAACTCTTTCATATCATTTATTATGCGTCAAATTGAAAAATCATAGTCAAAATTATAAGTCAACAACTAACAGTTTATGATGACACTACTATCCTCATGAAACTTCTTCACAAGTTCACTTATCAGCACAGGTATTGCCACTCTGGTTTACTTCATGAGAGAAAGTACGATTGTTCCAATAGAAATCTCCCTAGTCATAGATCAATGTTTAAATATGAAGAATGCATTTTTCGATTGCGTCTTTAAAAAGGTAGATAATATGGACATTTAGAAAGTACGTAGTATAGCCATTCAACCACAAACAAGATCCATATAATATTTTGACCGCATTACCAAGCCAACCAAAAAAAAATAAAAAATAGCCGTGTAAATTAGTGCATTTTTTTGGGGACCGACTAAAAAATGAGTGTAGTCTCCTCCAAATTACTGTTTTCAGATGTGTACTCACCATGTGGCAGCCGATCATGGGGACACGGTAGTTGGTGGAGTAGCAGTTGGGGGCCCGGGGGAATCCCCCCTTCCACCAACGTTTCCAGAAACTTCTGCGGAATTGGTGGCCAGCATTTGCCCAAGCCCTCAGCGGCTCAGGTCGTTCCACGTGTCCCAACTCCACATCATCATCATACGTGGCTTCCCCGGTCACTTGATAATGATACGCCGTCCTTCTCAGTTGTCAGTTCAGTCCTCCAGAAACTAGGGCATTTCAATCTCACTCCAGTTCGAGCCTCCCCACCCCCCTTTTCTCCTCTTATTCTGCCCACCATTTTCTTTCTCATCTCTCTGCTCACTGATCGGCGGCCGTGGATTTCTTCTCGGAGCTCTGAAATTGAGGTTTCCGGTTAGTTATGGCGCGTTTCTCTTTCTCATTTTGATTTCGGCTTTTTGTCCCAGTTTTCTTCCTTCTCGGTCCCTCTGTAATGGAGGAGGAGAGAGCAAAGGCAGTGTACATGTGGGGGTACTTGCCGGGGGCTTCGTCGCAGAAGTCGCCGTTGCAATCGCCGGTTCTTGTGAAGCTTCCGCCTTCGATTGGCTCATGGAGGGACGTTTCTGGCGGTGGTTGCGGCTTCGCCATGGCTATCTCTGGTTCTTTTTCTCTCTTTCTCTCTGTTCGTATTTTAAGTGTTCGGAGATGGCATTTCTAGTCATATAGTTAGTAGGAATTTGTAAAGTGTTTGCTTTTTGATCATTGGCTAGAGTGTGGAGTGATGCAGTGCACATGATGATTGATTGAGGCATTTGATGTCGAGTTTGAATTTGTATTGTGATTATTAAGCAAGCAACCAGTCGCGATCTAAAAATTAGCTTTTGCACTTTCAAATTTTGAGCTATAAGGCTTTTTTTTTTTTTCCAACCTACTTTTTTCAGGGTAGTTTCAGAAAAAATAGTTCAGTTCAGTTTAGAAAAATAATTTCTGCCCAGTTCAGCAAAAATAAGCTCAGAATCCAGCATAAATAAGTTCATTTCAATAGAAATAAGTTTAATTCATAAAAAATAAGCTCAGTTCAATAAGATGGTTCAGTTTACAGCAGTTCTGCAAAACTAAATTGAAAAGAACAGTCCCCAAAACTGCAGCTTTCGACATTGAATTTCTATCATTTTAGTCAATTGTCAGGAAATGTGTGCAATCAACCTCTGTGATAGTAGGAATGCTTGCGGGATCTCCCTAGACACCGCAATAGGCCAACACTGCAAGTTATTGTTGTCATCGCTGGGGAATGCATTTTAGGTTGTAGAAAAAGGTTTTAAAGAAACCAATAAGCTTTTCTCGAATATCTCATTCGTTTCTGGATGGGATGAGTGGTAGAAGAATTGTATAATTTGGCTGTCACCTAGGTTACAATTCGAAGTTCAGTATTTTAGGATGCTACAGCCAGTCTATTGGTTAGCCCAGTAAAATGAAAAGGACCGATCCAAATTTTGTGCTGAGTGTCTTCCTTTTGCAATTTGGTAATTGTGCAATGTGATATCCTCTTCACCTAAATCACAATCCGCATTCTAATCCTTGAAGTTGTTCCATATCAGATTTCGGAAAGCTCATCACTTGGGGTTCAATAGATGATTTAGGCCACAGCTATGTCACCTCTGGGAAGCATGAGGTAATGCAGTAGTTTTTTATGCACAATATCTTAAAGAAGGGGGGAAGAAAAGGCAAATAATGAGCAGCCAATTACTTGCTTAGCTAACCAAAATTCTTGTTCACTGTACTTTTCAAGGAAACACCAGAGCCTTTTCCCCTTCCCACAGAATCTCACATAGTAAGAGCGGCAGCTGGTTGGGCGCATTGTGTCTTAGTTACAGGTATTGTTGGCATGGAATATTTTTTGCCTGTGTCAGCTTTTCATTTCAGTTTGTCTCCTCTAGGGTTTTGATCTTCCTAAATGCAGATAGAGGTGAAGTTTACACATGGGGTTGGAAGGAGTGTGTTCCCTCTGGAAAGTTGTTTAGAGATTCTCCATCTGGGGGTGGCTTAGAAAATGATCCTTTTGAGCAACAAAGCCTTCTTTCAACAGAGCAAGGTAATTCCAGTTGGTGTGATTATCCTAAGCTCTGAAAGAGCAAGCTGTTTTGTGTACTTGTTGAACTTTGATAATTCCGTAAGAGATTATTTTCAGCAGTAAGTCCCCGCTCCCAGGGTACAAAACATGCTACTGGGTCAGGATCTGTGGTGGATAATCAAGGAGCTGTGGAAGAAACTGCGAAGAGACGAAAAGTGTCATCAGCTAAACAAACAGCAGAGAGCTCCACAGCTGGTGAGGAAACTCTCTCAGCATCTCCCTGTCTGGTTACCTTTAACCCAGGAGTTAAAATTTCAACTGTTGCCGCTGGTGGGCGGCATACTTTGGCATTGTCAGGTAAATTTGGCCTCTCACCAGAATTAAAGCGTCTTCTTTCCATAGCATTTTCTTTTGTATGATATCAGAGCAATATTACAAGTGTGCTTCACCATATCTGTAGCTCTCAGCTGGGTAAGAAAATTATCCAGTGGGGATTTTGTCATGTAATACTGAGAATTTTTACTGACAAATTGCTCCTTTAGCCCAACTGATTTACGCGGATTGTTATGTATGAGTTGGGTGTCCTCGGGCAACAACTATCAAGTTCATCAGGGGTTTGTAGTGGGGGTTTGGATGGCATAGAGTGCATTTTTTTGGAATGGCATAGCATGAGTGCCTAACAGTTTAGTTCAGAGATTGAATTAGTGCACTATATCTTCAAAGTGTATGTTATGTGATGAGAGTGTTAAGGTGTTTCTCTCAAGCTGCAGATGTAGGACAGGTATGGGGCTTTGGCTATGGAGGTGATGGGCAACTGGGATTAGGCTCAAGAATATGCATGGTCTCATCTCCACATCCTGTACCATGCATTGAGTCTTATTATAAGAAAGGCAGACATTCAAGCTTCTCTCAAGCAATCCTAAGCTCTGAGAGCCATCAATCCAGAGCCCCTGGGACCTACATCAAGAGTATTGCCTGTGGCGGCCGTCACAGTGCTGCAATCACAGGTACGGAACAGATTCATTGGCTCTTTTTTTTAGGGAGGGGGGTTGCTAAACACTTGCTAATTCGAGGTTTATACGGTGATACTTATCTTATACTGGATTAAGTAATTCAAGAATGAATATATTCTTTCCTTAGTTTTTAATGTTTTAAATAAAAAAGAATGTGTACGGTCATTCTTAATGTCTAGCTTTGGTTTTTGTGTGCATGTTCTTCTTTCCTTTGATATTCTGGATGTAATTCTTGTTTGAATGGCAAGTGTGAGCATCTGGCTGCATGAAGAGTAAACTGTCGTAGCTATATTCTGCTGTACCCTGGGTCATTTTTGTGCTATGTACTGACCCTTGCTTTGCTGGTTGCATGAATAGATGCTGGCATGCTACTTGCTTTCGGGTGGGGCCTCTACGGACAGGTATTACTTGCTTTGTCCCCCCCCCCTTTTTAAGTTTGGCATTCTGTGTACTTGCTGTGATGGGAGTTCTTTCCTAAGTGGCTTATAAGAATTTTAACTTCATATGACGCTGGATGTACCAGTCATTTTGCGATTTCCATTACTTAAGGTGTTTTTTTCTTTATCAAGTTATGGAGAAATGAGTGGGCCTTCTGCAGCCAGTCATTTGTGATGGCCCATTCTAATTAATGGTCCTGTGTATACCAGAGGTATAGTTGATGTTCTTTCAAGCACTTTTATGTGGCTGTGTTTCAGATGGGTTGCTGTCAATAAACGCAAGCTCCATGAAGTGGTCTTTGCGTAAAGTTAGCATATAAATTGACAATTTCTCTTCAAGTGTGGTTGTAAGATAGACATTTTGTTCCAACATCATACCTTGTGAACTCTTCCCTCTGGCCAGCTCTCACCATGTATGACCTTCCATATCTTAATTTGATATAGTTTGTTTATCTAACGGATATCCACAGTGAACTTTCAGCAAGACTATAAGCCATGTGTTTTGCTGATGATGGCACTGTTGATTTGTAAGATTTATAGTCGAGAATTCCTCTGCTGCTTATGGTAAACAGCCTTTAAAGGATGACAACTTCATTTGTCTCTTACAATTCAAAACCAGTATTTATGGATTTCAATGTTCTATTCTCCATTACATCGACTACTTTCTGGTATGGATATGTAGGTAAAGTAGAAATGGTGGAGAAAAAGCAAAGTAGATGTTCAAGATGAAGCTCACTCTAGCAAGGGCTCAGATGAATCTTTCTTTCTTGTTAATTCAGTGTTTTTCCGCCTGGCATCTGTGGAATGGATTACTACTTCTCATGAGAGGCTTTTAATAAATGATGACTGTGATGTGTTGCAGTGTGGGCAAGGAGGTACAGATGATGTGTTAAGCCCTACTTGTGTATCCTCATTGCTTAGTGTTCAAATTGAAGCAGTCGCTGCAGGATTGTGGCATACGGTTTGCATTTCCAGTGGTGGGGATGTATATGCATTTGGAGGGAATCAGTTTGGGCAGCTGGGAACTGGTTCCGACCAAGCAGAGGTATATCGGTATATCCTTTCCAAATGTTGATTCTTGTCATTTAACCTCTCCCTCTCTCAAGAAACAAGAAACAAAGATCTATTCAGTAATATTAGCGAGGATAATATGAGTAGGTGTTTATTTCAAGAAGTTTGTTTATATGATGTATATTCATCATATTTGTTTCTGGCCAAAGCTGCTGTGTCGTTTTGCCTGCAGATCCATTAAGTATTTAATTTTCTTTCAGGCTCTTCCTAAGCTGTTGGATGCACCAAGTATTGAGAATGTGAATGCGAAAATAGTGTCTTGCGGTGCTCGCCACAGTGCTATAGTCACCGGTAGGTATATGAACGAACTATTATTCACCTAATACAATGTGAGTTATGCCCAATGCAGTTCATTTTCAATGTAAATAATTTCAAGGCTCCAGCTTTGCTCAAAGTCTTTTGACATTTGGTCCCGATAGATAGGCATCACACTTCCCCATGTAAATAACCCTTTAAACTAAGGCTCATGCAACTATAGCATATACATTTGTTCTGGGGTCTGTGTGACATCCCGAAAGATAAGAGCTAGTTTTTCCAGTATGGCTTAGGCAGAGACATGTCGGTTTTCATAGGTAAATATACGTATATCAGAGAAGAGAAGGTCTTTCTTGCATGACTCTGTGGTGTTTGCAATGCTGGTTTTGTTATTTCTTTTATGGCAATTAGATCAGGGTATATAGAATCAGGTTTCCCTTGATGGTTTTGGAGAGAACCAACCTCATGCTGCCAGATAAAGATGTCTTTATTTTCTCTCCCTATTTGACATTTTGCCCTCTCCTTTCCTCTAGATGATGGAAAAATCTTCAGCTGGGGTTGGAACAAGTATGGACAGGTATGAATCCTGCAGAAATCTTTGATAACGGTAGCCTTGTTCGTCATTGACTCTCTCTATTATGTACTACAGCTGGGGTTGGGCGATGTGATGGATCGCAACTTGCCTTCTCAAGTGAAGATTGAGGGTTGTGTAGCAAAAAAGATCGCCTGTGGCTGGTGGCATACACTTCTTTTAGCGGAGTCTCCTACTTGATCTGGTGTTCTTTACTCTATTTCTATCGGTTAGTGTCGAGCGATTGGAATGTGTAACTACTCATATGAATCCTGTAAATAGCATTATTGGCTTGTGTACAGATCTCCGTTTGGTTATATTCTTTCACGCCTTGGGCTGCATTGTTTGTTTTAGTTCTTCTGGTTGAGGATAAGGTTACGTACATCTGAATTAAATTGTCATGCCCCCATGGGCCACAATTTTATCAAGGCAAGGCTATTGTAAATGCATGTCTTGATTTTCCAACTGTAATGGAGAAAGGCGGAACTCAACTTTCCTCGAAAGCCATTTGCTATTCCAGTTGAGATGATTAAACACTGAATTCTCATTTCACTTCTTGATTTCGCTGGAACCAAGCCGCGTTGTAGCTTGATCAAATATGAAAATTTCGTTCATGCTTATATCATGTTCTGGATATTTTGGTCATTTGACTTCAACTCAAAAAAAAAAAAAAACTTCGTTCTACTATTAGTATTCAGTATAGAGTTGGCCTTGATTAAGTCAACTTTTAAAGTCAATCCAACAAAATTTTGCAGGATTAAATTATATCTCAAAATACCATTTAAGTCCCATA
>NCQV01101417.1:11575-26135 GCA_002740545.1 Lophocereus schottii
TGACTCGCTTATTTGCTGGTTTTTCGGGTTCGTTTATTTTAGGTTTTGCTTGAGAAAATCGTGTTCAAAACCCAAATTTTTCAAGTGGGTTCGGGTCAGGTTTTAGATCGGGTTGGTTTTTGCCAAGTCTAGTCTTAATGGTACATTTAAAGATGGCTCCTTGGGTATGAGTACAAGTGCTTTCCTCATCCTAGCAGGTTATATTGTTCTTTTCTCCATCTTTCTATTTGTTGTTTTCTACATTGAGGACAACGTAAGGTTTAGATGTGCTGGGGGGGGAAGCAAATAAAAATTCATTGAAATTGAAAACTTTTTATGAACTTGATGTTGTGAAGAGACTAGAAAGTTGATTATATGTGTTCTACTCTTGGTTACGTTGATGTGATTCATGTGACCTGTGCCGACTGAAGAAACTTTTAGTTTTAACTAGTTAACGGACAAATTTGTGTTGTTTTTTGTTAACTGTAGATGATTTTGAGTTTGAGATGAACCACATTTTCAAAAACATAATGAGTCAGGAATAAAGTATTGAGTTCCCCATTTGCCTTTCAAAATTGTTGAATGTGAAATAAATTGAATCAAATTAACTCTTGATTCCGATACCAATTATCAGGCTCTATATTAATTGCCTAAATATGTATTGACTACTTCTCTGGGAGTCATCTTTATCCATATCTTTATACACTTAGAAAAAGAAACATGAGAATCCAGTAGACTTTGAAAAAAAAATTATAAATTAGTTTGGCATTGGGGGCTTCATTTTAAAGATACTTCTATGATTTTTGTCATGCGCGGTGAAATCATATGCTTGCGGTTTGCTACATGCTTGACATTGGGTACTTAATTTTGTTTAGTCTTGGCCTATAACTTGGTTAAAATTGGAAATGTTTGATAATAGGTCAATTTGTATGATTTAAGAGTGTGCATCTATGGTTAGACCACTTGATTATCTTCCCTAATCTTGTGCCATTTGGTGTGGGGGAGTTGATAACTCATATTTTTAGAAGTGATTTGTCTCTATTTTATACCTCTTTTAAGTCTTTAGGATGTATTTTCATGAGAACATAATGCATGCTTATATGATTTTCAGGTGGGAAGGGGGCTGAATTTTAATCCAAAAACGACTACCTCAAGCTCAATTTGTATGTGATGTGCAATCATCCAACAACAATCCAATTGAGTTATGTGCCCAGCACACTATCCTAGTCAACAAAATGAAGAGGACAGCACCTGCCCAGGCCTGCTTCTATCAAGTAACGACCCAGACCAGCACATCTTTAAGGCAACTGCTCCTTCCGCTCTGTCTCTCTCTATCCCACATCATACGGATGGGCTTGTCCTACCTTCTACTCAAGCACTGCCCAAATCCCCAGCTCAGCCTCCTGCCACTCTACTCTCTCAGCCAACTCGAGCTGGGCATGCCTTTTTCCAAGATTAGTTGCTACTCAACACACTTTAATGCACTAGTGCTCTCTCTCCCTCTCTCTTCCTTCCTCCTTCCCTTTCCCACTTGGGCCTGTTTACATGGTGAGTTTGGTATACCTTCAATGTAGCCTAGCACCCACGCTAACCATCCCCCTTATATCGTGCCTCATTTTTTCGCTGGGCCCAGCATGAATTCAGTGTGATAGACATGCCTGACCTGGTCAAATTAAAAGAGGTGCATGATATTGAGCTTATACTTTGGGGATAAAAATAGCTTATTCCTATGAACAGTAGAGAAGGAGGTCAGTTGAGATTGCTATAAATAGAGAGATACATGCATCAATTGACCATGAATCATTCATCAGTATTCTTCGTCTTTCCATTCTCTTCCTCCCATTGCTATTAAATAGGGAGAAATTGTGCTTGTAAAAATTATTTGGGTTGAGAGAATTAGAAGAAAACAAGCTAGGATTGAGATGGATACATTTGAGGTTAATATTATCGTCTCTTTTTATTGCATAATTTTAAGGTATTTAATTGCTTTTAATTTATTATGCGATTTATTTCGATTATTTACGCATATTGTTTTACAATTGATTAATTTGCTATCTCATTTGTTCATGTTGGACCTTGTTAGCTAATATAATGATTTTGCAATCACACTTAAAATTTTGGTTGTTAATTGATTAAACCAGACTAAGAATTAGGTGAATTATGTCAAATATGAATAACTCAAGCTAACTACTATTTGATTTTATCTATTGATAGTAATAATTCACTTTTCTGACTTGCTGGCCTCAAGCTCATAGCTTAAGGGTTTTGAAGGGATTGATTAAACTCCAATTGAATTTAGGAAGTCAATATGAAGTGTTTGGTGAAATTGAAATCCTAGAGTCCGCCTTAATTAATCTCCGCTTACATTTTGATGAGTGGTTATTTCTTTCCCACTTTCATCTTTCTTTATTTTTAATCTCCTTACTTGAATATTATTCTATTCGTTAGTTAAGAAAAGTAAATTTAGAATTACTTTCATTCTCTGCGGGACATGACCCTGGAATATTTTCTTTGCTACAATCATTATATGCACTTACAAGTCAGGTTTTTATAACTACTGAAATCCATACTAAGTTTTTGGCGCTATTGTCGGGGAGCGAATAGTAATTTTGAATTTCTTCTTCTTTTTATTCTTTTTATTTGTTTATTTTTATTTTTCTGCATTTTGCCATATTCCCCTCTAATCTAACAAGTTTGTTCCTGTTCTTTTTTTTTTTTTTTGGGTTTTCTCAACCATATCCTTTTGTTACTGTTTTTTTGTTCATTACTTTTGTTTCATTTTATTCGCCATTCCCTCTGAGTATAACAATTTTATTCCTGTTCTCCCCGTTTCCTCTTAATCCAATCTAACCATTTCATTTATAATATTTTATTTAGTCGAACAATCCCCTCTGTTTTATTTCATTTATTCTCTGTTCTTTTATTTTATTTTTCATTTTCTTCCCTTTCTCTAGATCATTCTTTTATTTTGTTTTATTTTCTTCTTATTTCTTTTGGTGCTTTATTTTGTGGTGGTGCTTCATACTATTCTCTTGATTGCTTGTGGTTCTATATGTTTCGTAGAAGCTCTTTGTTTTTAGACCTAGAGGAATACTATTCTAAAATTGAGCGTAACCTTAATAAGATACGAACAACGAATCATGATTCTCAGAAAAAAAATGATTGAAGAACAAACCCCATCTAAGCAACTTAAGGAGTATTTCAATCCCACCACCTATGATTCACTTATGAGTACTCCTATGCCCACTAATATGGGGTCGTCTGAGATTAAACATTCCTAATCTAAATGCTTCCATCCTTTTATGGGCTAGAGTCTAAAATCCTTTTAAGCACATTGATGTATTTTTGTAGATATGTTCCAGTGTCTTCTTAAATAAAGTTTCTAGTGATGCTTTTCGATTATGACTTTTTCCTTTCTCTGTGAAAGATAAAGCTAGGGCTTGGTTGGACACTAAGACAAGTATCACCATTAGGGATGAAACACAAAAGGAATTCTTGAAGAAGTTTTTTTTTATTGGTAAATTGACTGCTTAAAGATGTGCTATAACTGTTTTCTCACAAAATAAAAATGAACAATTGCATGAAAGTCGAGAGAGATTTAAAGAGATGTTGTGGAGTTGTCCTCACCGTGAAGTCCCTCAGTGGCAAATCATTCAGAGTTTCCACTTTAGTTTAAATGAGCACAGTAGGTTGATGGCAGATGCATCCTGTGGTGGTAATTTTTTATATAAGACCCCCGAAGAAGGCTAGGAATTTTTCGAACATTTGAGTGAGAATTCACATTTGCATGCCACTTCGTTATGTTCTGACTTGCTTAGACAATGGGGAAGTAAAGGGGGGATTTATAAGGTTTCATATTCAATTGACCTTTCTGGTAAAGTTGATGCTTTATCTAAGAAATTTGATCAATTGTTGTGCATGAATAAAATGGCTAATTCTTCTTTTATGCAAGATGTGCTTCAATTTATGCTAATCCTATGCATGTGTCGTTTTAACTGCCCTTCTGGTGGTCCATCTGAGGTCATGACTGAACAACTGAATGCTACATAAGGATTTCCTCCAACCAATATTCCTTAATCTAACACCTATAATTATTAGAAGAATCATCCTAACTATTCTTGGAGGTCCCAAAATATGGATGATGATTTTCATATTTGCATGGATTATTTGAGTGTTAAGGTGTCATTTTAGTGGATTTGGATGCTTAACTATATAATTTATGCCCCTATTTCTACTATTACGCTTCTTCTCACTTGCTTTGAGACATTTTGTAGATTTTTACTTTGTGAGCCAAGTTATGTGAGTAGAATGAAGATTTGTTAGGCCTTGTGGATCAAAGAAGATAGTAAAAGAGGCCAAAAGGCACCAAATACAGTCAAATCGTGGCCAGTACCATGGTTAAGCAAGTCCCAGGTGAAGCTGTAGATCAAATGAGGAAGTGCGAGCTAGGATAGATGGCACCACAGATGGTCCATGGTGCTGCCCATGATCCATCCTTCGGATCAACATGTCTTTGTTGCGGCTGTTCGACTTCCAGGTGGCATTTATTCCATGTTTTCTCGCAACTGTTCGAGTTCTAGGCAGTTTTTATGCAGCATATTTGCTATAAAAGGCCTATTTTCGGTCTTATTCCACGTCCCATCATTCCATTTTCCTTCCTTAAGCTTCATCAATTAGATTAGAATTTATATTAGAGGAAGAAAGAGTGAATTGAAGTTAAGATTTGTGAGGATTCTATGCCAGGTTTGCAGTCGATGGATTTAAGCGCATTATTTGGTTGGCATTTCTCTTCTCTTCTCTTCTCTATTCTTATTTTTGGATCTATGTTTGGTAATTTTGATTGTGATTTTGTTTGATTTTGAATTTATGCAAATGCTAGTTAAATTCTTGATTTACTATTCAACTCTTTGAGTATTTTAGAATTCTTGGATTGTTTTATCGAATCTTACATGATTATTATTTTGTGAGGAATTTGATCACTTTCTTGCATGTACTGGGTATTGGGTGAGGAACTGAAAGTTGAAACTCGATACTAGAACCTTAGGATTTGATTTGATTGTGTAAAATGTTGAAAAATTCACTCTAATTGAGAAGTCACAAATATGATAAACGCACGCATAATAAACCTAGACAAATTGAGAGCCCTAGAGAAATGGTAATTTGTTATATTTAAGTGTTTCACTTCACCTTGAAAAGGGCTGTGATACTTCAATTATCGGTTTTAAAATAACTAATACAGAGAGAAGCACTTGATTGATACAGTAAGAGATTGTTTGTTTTGCATAATTCCTTGATTATTTATTCATTAAATTAGATAATAGATTATTTCAGCTTCAATATCTCAAATTTTGATTCGCTTAGCCTATCTTAAGTGGATAAAGCCTAGTAGATCAACCTAGTCCTTGCGGAAGACAACCTTGATTTGCTATAATGCCACCGTGCACTTGTGGCCCTATCAGTGGAGAACTCACTAGCCTAGACTAGTAGACTTAAACCTCATGGTGTTTGAAACCAAAGGTACAATCAACCACCACCCATCTGTGAGCTCAAAATTAAATAAGTAGTCTCTGTCCTTAGTACCCTTACTTCAGCTATCTAAAATTTGAATGCTAAGGTCCAAGGAATTGAGTCTAAAATGCAAATGGTAGATTCCCATTCATAAGCTATAGCTAAATTAGAAATCCAACTAGGTCAACTAGCCATAGCTATAAGTAAAAGAGAAGAACGAAAACTTCTAAACTACCCCACACAGAATCCTAAAAGCCACCAATTTGAACAATTAAAAGTTGTTGTGGTTCTTAAGAGAGTTAAGAAAGTGGACAACAAAGTGAGTGAGAAGAAATATGATAAAGAGGAAAGATCGAAGACCAATGAGACTGACTCTGAAATTGAGAGTGACCCATCTCCTTTCTCTAATGTGTTTGACCCCGTTATGACATACAGGGCAAGGGTTCCTTATCATCAAGTGTTGGATGCACCCTTCCCTACTAGGAAAGATAGACAAAGGGAAGACATGCTAGAGGCCTTTAGGGAAGTTAAGGTCAATCTTCCCCTTTTGGATGCAATAAAACAAATCTCGGCTTATGCGAAATTCCATAAAGACATGTGTACTTTTAAAAGAAAATCTAACGATGACAAGTCTCAAAATCTATTCCTAAGTGAAAATTTGAGCTCTGTTTAGAAATTCGACATTTCACTAAAAATCAAAGTTCTTGTTGTTCCCACTATTGGCAATCATGAAATTAAAACAACACTCTTGGATTTGGATTTTAGTGTTAATGATACCGTACTCTGTTTGTTTAGAGCTAGGGCTGGGTGAATTAAAACTTTCAAATTGTACCCTTCAGCTTACTGATAGGTTAGTAAGGACTCCTAGGAGCTGTATAGATGATGTCTTGACTAAAATTGATAATGGTCTTTTTCCTTTTGACTTTGTTGTATTGGACATGGACCTTAATCATGCCCTAAAGCAAATCCATGTTATTTTAGGACGTCCCTTCCTAGCTACAGCTAATGCCACCACTAATTGTAGGTCGGGTGTGATGGATGCGTCAGTTACGAACATGAGAATTAGGCTTTACATTTTTAAGGCTTCTTTTTAACTGGTGCGTTAAGGTGAATCTAAATGTTACTTTGTTGATGTGATCAATGAAATGATTGAAGAGGCCTACCTACTATTCTAAACAAAGATCCCTTAGGAGCTTGTCTTTCCTATAGGGATTTAGGGAACTTTGGAAGTGCAATTGGTGGGTTGGATTCCACACTTCATTTCATATCTTATCTTGAGTCCTCCTTCTGGTTCTCTACTTGTGATCCCCTTCCTCCTTTGGCCAGTTCCCCTATGCCACCTTCTGTTGTCTCCCCACCTAAATTTGACTTGAAACCTCTCCCAGACTTGCTCAAGTATGTGTTTTTAGACCCCAAAATGATCTCACCCGACATCACATCTTCTCTTATTCTGTGATCAAGAGAGAAAATTGATTCGTGTCTTATCTGAACATAAGGGTGCTATTGGACAGTCGGTTGCTAATTTGAATGGCATTAGTCCCACTATTCATATGCATAGAATTCACTTAGAGGATGATGCTAAGATTGCTAGGAAAATTCGAAGTAGATTGAACCACCATATGAAAGAGGTGGTCCAGAAAGAGGTAGTATAACTTTTAAATGTAGGCATTATCTACTCCATTTTTGACAGTCAATAGGTCAGTCGAATCCAAATGATCCCTAAAGAAACTGGTATTACTACGGTGCAAAATAATGATGGTGAACTAGCTCTCACTAGAAAGACCACAGGGTGGAGGGTGTGCATTGGTTACAAGAAGCTGAATTCTGTTACTTGGAAGGACCATTTTTCCCTTTCCTTCATTGAACAATTTTTTAAAAAATTTACTGGACAAAGTTTTTACTGTTTCTTCTATGGGTATTCTGGTTACAATCAAATACTGTCTATCCTAAAGACCCAGAGTAAACCGTTGTTACATGCCCTTTAGGTACATTTGCCTTTAGGAGGATGCCCTTTGGGGTGTATAATGCAGTTTCTACATTCTAAAGATGCATGATGGCCCATATTTTCTAATTATATTGATAAGTTCATAGAAGTTCTTATGGATGATTTCTTTATTTTTGGTTCTTCATTTGATGAATGACTTTCGAATGATGAGTGTCCAACAAGGGAATAGAGGTGATAAATTAAAAAGTGATCTGATCTCTAATTTGCCTATTCCCACTTCTGTGAAGCAGGTTAGATCTTTCTTTGGCTGTGTTGGATTTTACAGAAGATTTGTTGAGAACTTTAGCAAAGTAGCTCGCCACTTACTAACCTCCTATGTAATGATGCACCTTTTGGGTTTGATAAGTTATGTGTGGAGGCTTTTGAAAAGCTTCGATCTTTGTTCATGTTAACCACTATTATGTAGCCCCCTAATTTTACTCAGCCTTTTAAGATTATATGCAATGCATTTGATTTTGCTGTTAGGGCTGTTTTGGGTGAAAAGGTGAAGAAAATTTCTCATGTCATTTACTATGCGAGTAGAAGTTTAACATATGCTCAAAGAAATTATTTGACTACTAAAAAAGAGTCACTAACTATAGTGTTTGCAATTGGTAAATTTTATTCATGCATTCTATGTTTAAAAGTGATTATGTTTTGCTAACCATGTTGTATTAAGACATTTGGCTAAGGATGACATCAAACCTAGACTCATTAGGTGGATTTTGTTACTACAGGAATTTGACTTTAAGATTAAAGAAAAGAAAGGTTCAGAAAATTTGTTCGGTGGTTGTAGACTATTTAGCTAAGTTCTTTATTGAGTATAAAAAAGACTTAATTGATTTTTCTAACCATTTTCCTGATAAGCAACTATTTGCTGTGTCACATTTCACTCTTCTTGGTTTGCTCATACTGTGAACTACATTGATACTCGAGAAATGCCTCCCAATAGTCCAAACAAAAGAAAGATAAGTTCTTCTCATGGGAAGATATTACTATTGGGAAGATCCCTACATGTTTGAGCATTTCATGGGCCCCTTTCCCCTATTTTTTAGCTTTGTTTACGTACCTAATGTTGTTGATTGTGTGCCAAAGTAGATGGAGGTTGTAGCTATTAGGACTAATGGCCACAAGCTTGTGGTCAAGTTTGTGAAAGAAAATGTCTTCTATCGTTATAGTGCCCCTAGAGCTCTTATTAATGATGGGGTTAGTTATTTTTGTCATAGATTTTTCTAGGCTTTACTTAGACAATAATTTATGACTCATAAAATAGCTATTCACTATCACCCCCATACCATTGGTCAAGTTGAGGTATTTAACTGTGAGATCAAGTCTATACTTGAGAGAGTGGTTCGACCAGATAGAAAAAAACTAGTCTTTGAGGTTAGATGCTCTGTAGGCTTATCGTATTGGCTTACAAGACCCGCATAGGGATGTCTTATTTTTGACTCATTTTCAGTAAGCCCTGCACTTGCCAGTCGAGTTAGAATACTACACTCTTTGGGCTATTAAAGCTTTTAATATTGATATGAAAGAGGTGGTCTCTAACTATAGGCTTCATTTAAATGAATTGGATAAATTGCGCAATGAAGCTTATAAAAATGTTAAGATTTATGAAGCCAAAACCAAAGCTTTTCTTGATAAAATGATTTCTAGAAAATCTTTTGAAGCTAACCAGAGGATTTGGCTTTTTAACTCTAAGGTCAAGCTGTTTCCTGGTAGGTTGAGATCTAGATAGATGGTCCTTTTGTTGTTCAATAACCGTTTCCATCTGGGGTGGTCAAAAGTTTGGATCTCTAGGATGGTTGAGTTATTACTATCAATGGTCAGCAGTTAAAACTTGTTGTGACTAATGAAATTGGGTCTGGTTTGACTAAAAATCCATTAATCTAGTAGACCTAGTGTACTATGATTAGTGGATGGGACATTGTCCAGCTGAAGACAGTAAACTTAGAGCTTATTGGGAGGCAACCTAATCTTTTTAGGTCAGTTTGAGCCCTTTTTCATTTCATTTCATTTTATTTCTTTCTATTTTTGATGAAGATCCATTTGTGTTCTAGATGTGACACTTCACATAGTTTTGGCTTTTGTGGTTAGTAAGGGTTTTAAAGGTATATTTAGAGATGGCTCCTTAAGTATGAGTACAAAAGCTTTCCTCGTCCTAGCAGGTTGTACTGTTCTTTTCTCCATCTTCCTCTTTGTTATTTTCTATATTGAGGACAATATAAGGTTTAGGTGGGTGGGAAGTAATTAAAATTCGATGAAAATTGAAAACGTTTTGCGAACTTTATGTTAGGAAGAGACTAGAAATTTGATTATGTGAGCTCCACTCTTGGTTATGTTGATGTGATTCATGTGACCGCACCAATTGAAGAATGTTTTAGTTTTAACTAGTTAATAGCCAAAAATTTTGTTGTGCTTTGGTCAAAGTGTAGCTGATTTTAAGGTTGGGATGAACCCCATTTTCAAAAACATAATGAGTATGAAATAAAGTATTGAGTTCCCTATTTGCCTTTCTAAATTGTTGAATGTGAAATAAATTGAATCACGTTAAGTCCTAATTTTGATACCAATGTTCAGGCTTCAAATTCATTAAAATCTTTATTGCCTTAATATGTACTGACTGTTTCTTTGTGTGTCATCTTTATCCATATCTTTATAAACTCAGAAAAAGAAACACATGAATTAAGCTGGCTTTGAAGAAAAAGAACTATTAATTAGTTTCCCATCAGGGGCTCGATTTTAAATGTACACTTGTTATATTTGTCATGCGGGGTGAAATCTATGGTTTGCTACATGCTTGACATTAAGTACTTAATTTGGTTTAGTCTTGACCTATTAACTTGGTTAAAATTGGAAATGTTTGATAATAGGTTTATACGTGGGTTCATAGTGAGTCAGTCCATATGTTTTAAGAGTGTGCATCTATGGTTGGACTACTTGATTATCTTTCCTAATCTTGTTCTACTTGGTGCTGGAGAGTTGATAACTCATAATTTTATTAGTGGTTTTTCTCTATTTTACACCTCTTTTAAGTCTTTGGGATGTATTTTCATGAGAAGATAATGCATGTTTATATGATTTTCAAGTAGGGAAGAGGTGTTGAATTTTAAAGCAAAAATGAGTAACCAAAGCTCGATTTGTATATGACATGTGCGCATCCAACAACAATCCAATTGAGTTATGTACCTAGCCCACTAGCCCAATCAACAAAACCAAGAGGATAGCACCTGCCCGAAACTATTTCTATCAAGCGCCCAACCTAGTACACCTTTAAAGCAGTTGTTCTTGCCTCTCTTCCCTCCCCCCAGCACATGGATGGGACTATGCTGTATTCTACTCGAGCGCGGCCTAGATCCCCAACTAGTCCTCATCCTATCGCCTTACTCTCTCAGCCAGCCTGATTTGGGTCTATCTTCTTCCAAGATCAGCTGTAGCTCACACTCCTTAATGCCCCAGCACCCTTTCCATCTCTCTCTTCCTTCTTCCTCTCTCACTTGGCGTTGTTCACATGGCCTAGTTTGGTACACCCTTAATGCAACCCAGCACCCATGCCAACCATCCCCATTATATCTATCCTGATTTTTTTTCTTAGCCCAATGTGAATTCAGTGTGACAGACATGCTTGGCCTAGTCAAATTAAAAGAGGTGCATGATACTGAGCCTATATTGTGGGGATAAAAATAGCTTATTCCCATGAAAAGTGGAGAAGGTGGTGGGTTGAGATTGTTATAAATAGAGAGACAAGGGCATCAATTTAGTATCAATCATTCATCAATATTCTTCCTTTTCACTATTCTCTTCCTCTCATTGTCATTAATTAGGGACAGCTTGCGCCAGGAAAAATTATTTGGGTTGTATGTTTTTATGTTTCTCTTCTTTTTCATCTCATTTATTAGCCTAACTAGAGAGTTTGATCTTTCATTGTGTTAATATCTTATAACATAAGTATCAAAGTTTGGTACTCACTTTATTGATTTTGCTAATTTCGTGTGGGGTTACTATTATTGTCTCTTTTTTATTACATAATTTTGAGTTATTTAATTGCTTTTAATTTATTGTGCAATTTCTTTTGATTCTTTACACATGTTGTTTTACAATTGATTAATTTGATAGATTAATTTGATATCTCATTTTTTCATATTAGATCTTGTTGGCTAATATAATACTTATGCAATCACACTTAAAATGTTTGTTGTTAATTTATTAAACTAGACTAAGATTTAGATGAATTATGTATGATTTGAATAGCTCATGCTAACTACTAGTTGAGTTTGTTATTAATAGCAATAATAATTTTTTTGACTTGTTGGCCTCAAGCTTGTAGCTTGAGGGTTTTGAAGAGACTGATTAAACTCCAATTGAATTTAGTAAGTCAATATTAAGAGTTTTGGTGAAATCGAAATCCTAGAGTCTCTCAATTGATCTCCTTTTTCATTTTGATCAATGATTATTTCTTTCTCACTTTCATCTTTCTTTATTATTAATCTCCTCAGTTGAATATTATTTTGTTCGTCAATTGAGAAAAGTAAATTCAGAATCACTTATCTTCTCAATGGGACACGCCCCTAAAGTATTTGCTTTGCCCCAATTATCTTGTGCACTTGCAAGTAAGTCGGGTTTTTAAAACTACCAAAATTCATGCCAAGTTTTCGGCGTCATTGTCAGGCAACAAATAGTGACTCTTGAATTTCTTTTTCCTTTTATTCTTTTCATTTGTTTATTTTTATTTTTTTCTTTTACCCCTATTCCCCTTTAATCTAACAATTTTGTTCCCGCTCTGCTTTTTTGGTTTTCTTAACCCCTGTCCCTTTATTATTATTATTATTATTATTATTATTATTATTATTATTATTATTATTATTATTATTATTATTATTATTATTTGTTCATTATTTTTGTTTCATTCTACTCCCCATTGCCTCCTAATCAAACAATTTTATTTCTATTCTTCTTGTTAGCTCCTAATCCAGTCTAACAATTTCATTTCGAATCTTTATTTATTTTTCTAAATCTAACAATCGCCTCCCTTCTATTTCATTTATTATCTTTTATTTTGTTTCGTTTTTCATTTTCTTTTCTTTCTTTAGATCTTTCTTTTATTTATTTTTTTGTTCTTATTTCTTGATTCCAAAAGAAATTTCCGTAGTACGGTTGATGATGACGTGGGATGAAGGAGCGTGTTTATCTTACAGCTGGCATGCAACACCTGACATTCTCTTCTTGGAATGACCCCACCTGTAAAAAAGGGCAACCCCGGGTTGCGGATCGGGGAACGCCTATCCGACGACCAAGTTAGCTCTGGGTCCAAGTCAAGGGTCAAAAGCGAGAGAGAGAGTATAATGAGAGTTCAGTACATCTGCTTGCTAACCCCTTTCCGGAGGAGGTATGTGACTATTTATAGTCCTTTCGAAAAAAGGATAAAACAGTAATCTTACCTGGAGCACCCACATGGGCTGCCGATCTCGGCGTGGAGGGTCCCTAAGGGGAGCCTTTAGGGTTGCGTCCCAAGGCCCCCTATCTTAGATATGGGCCCGAGGAAGCCCCTACGGGGTGTCTTAGGATCCATTATCCCATATACATGTCTTGTTCGTGGGTCCGACTTGGTTATGCCCATTTGGGAGAAACCAAAATTTTCCTAACCACTTACCCACCCACATTTTACCTGTACATAGAGTCAGGTGAGTATTCAGGTAGAATGCGGAGCACTGTTAATAGTCGACATGCATCCCGGGTGCTTTAGAAATTAGGCCCTTATAACGAATGGTGTAGGGACCACCGTCCATGGATGCACAGGTTTTGAGGCTTGGATAGCAGTTTTATAAAGCCGCCTTTCCTCTAGTATAAAAGGCATCTAGATAGGGTGTTTCTTCCTTCCTTATTCAGTAATAATCATTGTTTGGTGTTCATGGCTTTCCTGCACCCCCTTAATACTAAGGCAATGGCCGAGTGCATCACCTGCCATGTTGCATGGGACCGACGTGGGGTTGCCTTTCCCCGATCGCCTCTCCTAAAGACTTTCAGGCATTACGTTCGAGCTTTGAGAAGGTTGTGGCTAAGGAGGCAGCCGAGGACTATGAACTCCTGGAGCTGCCTCAGGTGATTTTCTATGCAATGCTGCTGAACGAGGCTGAAAGGCTTGGGGTCTTGCAAGGCACTTCAGTCTTTGGAGTCGACCTTTGCTGAGCTCCATTAGAGCACCTTCAAATCATGGGTCGAGCTATATGGTGACTAGATTTTTGAAGCTTGATTTCGTCTAACGGCCGAATTGGGGGAGAGTTCGAGAGCTGATCGACAAGAAGAGGGCTCAGAGGTAAAGCCGGTGGATAAGGGCTTGGCCACTGAGAGGACGACCTCCCCTTAGGATGGTGGCGAGCACGGGTGGAGGCCGTTACGCCTATGCTTGCGCTGCCTGCCCTTACTAATGCTCTTGCTTTTCCACTTTTCTTATTTTTTAAGGGGGTGATGTATTGCCTATCCCAGCAGTAATAAAAGGTCATGTTTTCATGTTCTTCAAAATTGTCGTTACTTTGCTCGTACTGGTCTAAATTTGTACTAACTGGATGGCCATGTGTGTGAGGTGGATTGGGCATTAGGCTCTTGGGAATTTTCCCATGTCCAGCTTTCCCCATCCCCCTTCTATAAATATAACTTCATTCTCCCACATAGGATATCCGAGCATTCATCTTTCTAGAGGAAGTGGTAGAAAGTATAGAGAGAGCAATCAATACACAAGTTTTACCTTATCAGTATGGCGTTCCCCCTTATTTACGACATGAGAGAGATGGCCGATTATGTGAGGGAATCCTTTGTTTGGTGCTGGAGGAGTGCTTTGCGTCTGCTTCATCGTCCTTCTGAAGACTTCCATGCCTTATGTCTAAGCTTTTCATTATCCGAAGCCAAGGACGTGGCGGTCGACTTTGAGCTCCCTGAAATAGTGCAGGCGACATTCTACACCATGTTGCTGAATGAGACATTCGAGCTGGGCGTAGCATATAGTTTTACGGTCGAGGGTTTGAAATCGGCCTTGGTAGGTTTGAGGTGGTCGACGTTTGGATGGGCTGTGTCAATCACGTACTGAGGGTAGCG
>NCQV01101422.1:8064-23104 GCA_002740545.1 Lophocereus schottii
AGCTTATAGTTTTATGTTCCCTTTCGTTTGCACTGGTGTGTTCCATTTAGTTGCATTTTAGGTTTGCATATAAGATTTCATATAGGGATGGGGTGAATTGGTTTGAGATAAACTCCAATGATGTTTTTTAAGGCAATATAGCTGTCATGAGCTTAATTAACTTTTGATATGTGATCCCTTTTGGTGCTAAAATTTGTGAAGGTTTTATAAATATTTCTTGTTTTGGCCCTTGTCTTGATTGAGAATTTTGTTATCCGTTGGAGTCTTTAACAATAACATTTGTGCATGGGAATCATTTTATGAGCTTACTATGAATTTGGTAGATATCCCATGAGACTTTGATCTTTTTTGGACTAATCATCATATTTAGTCTCATGTTTGTTTCGTGTGTGTGATTCTTCTATGTTGCTTCTCCAGAAGTCGTTTAGATTCTTTGTTAAAATCACATTCGTATCTGCATATTTGATGATGAGATATTATTTCTAGTCATTTTAGCCTCATAGCCAAGCATCCTATCCTTTGTGTTACATGTTTTTCCCCTTCGCTAGCCCCTTTGAGCTTATATCTATCTTTGTTACTATCCTTGTATATTAACCGTTAGCCAAATACATATTCTTACCTTTAAGCCATGTCTATAGAGCATTAGTTCATCTATGTAGAGGATGGTTTTACGGGTAATTGAGTTCAAGGTGGCTTTGGTATGTTAGTTTGTTGAGGAATTGATGATATTAAGCATTTAGTTGTGTTTCTCGCTTATTTGGGTTGTGTGTACTAGATTATGAGTTGAGAATGGGTTGTCCTCTGCCTTTTAATAGGTTAAACTCTTATTTCATTTTCAAAAATAAGAAAAAAAAGAGAAAAAGAAGAATAATCATGTTAAGAAAAGAAGGAGAAAAGGAAAACAAAAAAGAGAATGAATAAGTTTATTGACATTGGACATGTAAGTAGCTTGAATTCATTTCTTTGTCAAATCATTTCTCACATGATTCATTGAGACATGTTCATTGTATTGTTGGGGTTTGGAGAATTGATAAACTTCATAGTTTCTTGGTGGTTTATTGGTTGCTCTCGAGTCATTTTAAATAGCTCCACATTGCCAAAATTTATTTATCCACCATATTTCCCTAACCTAAGCAAAGTCTTCTTGATTGTCTTGTACGCATTGCATTCTCAGTGGTAGAGAATTTGAGAGCCTTGGCAAGCATATCATAGTTTGCACCTTTGCAATGAGCCTTGAGTGAAACCATGCTATATGTCAAACACATGAGCAGAAGTGATCTACGTTTCCCAAAAGTGAGGTTGTCCTGGTCCACTTGGCTCTAATTAATTCCATGTGCTTACATGATGTACTTTGTGGTTCTTTGGAGGTGATTAATTTTGATATCTAGGTTGTGGTTGTATATACTTCTTAGAAACATCCACCTTCTCCTAATTTTAAAATATTTTACACATTATCTGGGGTTGCTTTCGATTGATATTCTTGCTTGTAATGTGCTTTGAGTTGCCTAGCNNNNGGAGGTTATTAGCCATTTTGAGTCCTAGAAGCATCCTTCCTTGTTGGGTTTATTTAGTGTTTGCTTAAGGATAAGCAAAGATTTAAGCATGGGGGAGTGATGAATGTTACATTTGCATAGGATTTCATGAGTGTTTTGGTGTCATTTTAGGGCATTAGAGTGCTTGATCGTGTGATTTCATGCATCTTTCTATTTTACGCTTGCATTTGGTATTATTGATAATAATTTGAAGAAATTGGGTAAGAGAACTTGTGCGTGTCTACAGAATCAATGAATAATGACGCAAGGAGACAAAGAGGCCAGAAAAACTGGGAAAAAACTAAAAAGGACATGGTTTACATGGATATACATCATGGTTAACCCGAGATAGCATACACAGTCAACTTGGGTTGACCAGATTTTATATAATCAGCAGGGAAAAGTAACCAAGGGGCACCACAGTCTATCTGTGGTGGGGGCCACGATCCGTGGTGGTCCCCATGGACTGATCGTGATTAGCCTTGTTCTCCCTAGCTCGCTGGTTTTCTTTATGGCTATTTGCGTTCCATGCATGTGGCTGTTGTGCAGACTTGATTTTAGCCATAAAAAGCCGTCATTCATCCCCATTCCATTTCCTCTCTTCAACATTCCTCAATTAGATTAGAATTTAGATTAAATTAGAGGAAGAGAGAGTGAATTGAAGTGAGGATTTGCAAGGATTCCATCCCG
Source organism: Lophocereus schottii (assembly GCA_002740545.1). Taxonomy (NCBI): domain Eukaryota; kingdom Viridiplantae; phylum Streptophyta; class Magnoliopsida; order Caryophyllales; family Cactaceae; genus Lophocereus; species Lophocereus schottii. The sequence continues at coordinate 10,287 of NCQV01101422.1, forward strand.
AGTTTGCAACGACAGTTCAAGTGCAATTTTAGCTGAGCATTTCTTTTCTCTTCTCTCATTTTAGATTTATGTTTAGTAACTTTGGTTACGACTTTGTTGTTGTGATTTTGGATTTGTGCAAATAACAGTTAATTTCCTAATTTGCTATTCATCTCTTTTAGTGTTTTGGAATTGTTAGATTGTTTTATCGTATCCAAGATGTTTATTGTCTAGTGAGAAATGTGATCGCTTTCTTGCATGTATTGGGTATCGGGTGAAGAACTAAAAGGTGAAATTCGATACTTCGACCCTAAGATTTAACTTAATTGTGTGGAGCCTTGAGAAAGTCACACCAATTGAGGAACCACAAATTTGATAATTGCATGCTTAATTAACCTTAACAAATTGAGAGCTTTTGAGAAATGATAATTAGTTAGATTTAGGTATTTCATTTCATCTTTCAAGAGGGTTGTGATACTTCAATTATCGATTTTAAAACAACCAATTGAGGAAGAAGTGCTTGATTGATATATGTATTGAGAGATTACTTGTTTTGCTTAATTCCTTGGTTTTTCATCCATTAGATTAGATAGTTGATTAGTTTAATTTTAATATAAGCTATTGATGTACTTAGCCTATCTTAATGGGAGAAAGCCCAATAGATAAACCTAATTCTTGTGAGAGATGATCTTGATTTTCTACAATGCCACTGTACGTTTGCACCCCTATCACCCCCTTCTCAGCCTTTGTTAATAGTGCCACTTGTTTTTAATTCGGGTGATTTTTTTTTTCTAGATTTTGGGTTGCGTTGCGTGTGGTATGGGGCACTTGGGCATCAAAGGTGAGGCTGTACTTTATTTTATGGTGGTGACCCCCTTGTTTCCTAGGCCCATGCCACATGTCATTTTCTCCGGCCTACTCTTCATCTTGCCCAAACCTTGTGCGTTTTAAGGTTTGGGGCCATACATCCTTAACGAGACCTTAGGACAACCCATGGTTAGTGGCTATCCTACCATCTTCACTCCTCCATGGTTTAAGGTGACGATAAGATCTCCCCCCCTTCTTTGTTCAACTTTTCCTCCTGCTAGAACCCTTGAGTCTTTTATTTGGGTTGTCAATTATTGGCCCTTTTTTGTTGGGACTTATATTTAACAAGTATCTTTACTTTTTGTGCATAAAGTGGCCTTTATTGTTGTTTTCAATATTCCTTGTTGCATCTTCTAACTTCTTTATTTATTTAGTTTGTCTATCTTATTTGTTTAGTAGTTATCTATTTATTTGTTTAGTAGTTACTTTTGTGTTTATTTATTTAGTAGTTAATTTATTTTGCTTAGTAGTTATTTATTTGTTTAGTAGCCACTTTTGTGTTTATTATTACTTATTTATATATTTATTGATTGGTTTTATGTCCATTAACTGTATTGTAATTGACTAGCCTCTTGAAGTCAATGTATGTATACTTTGTTTGGACTCATCCTAACACCTTCATCATAATTATTAGTATTAGTATAGCAGTAATTTTTATTACCGATATTGTTGTACTATTGATGATATTATTATTATCATGATTACTACTGTGGTTGTCGTAGTCACTTCTATGGCCGTGGTGGTTGCTTTTCCTTTTAATTTGTAATTTAATTTATTTCATCCCACTTCTCTGGTTGCGGGTAATGTAGTAGTTAGCGCCTATCCTCTGGAGGGAAAAGGGTTGGGAGCAGAAAGGGGGTCGAGAGGTTATGTTTTGCTTCATGGAGTATTGGGACTCTTATCGGCAAGTCCATAGAATTAGCTAAGATTTTCATAAGCATAAGATTAACGTACCTTTTATCAAAGAGAGTTAGGGGACAAATGTTGAGGCTAAGGAGATTGATGGGTATAAACTTTGGTATTCAGGCTTTAGTAGAGCTAACAATGGAATTGGTATTTTGATCGAGGAGGAGTTAGCAGATCAAGTTGTTAGTGGGACGCATAAGAGTGAGCGCATTTTGTCTATGAAGTTGGTAGTGGGTTCAGACCTCCATAATGTAGTAAGTGTTTATGCTCCACAAATAAGGTTGGGCGAGGATACTAATAGGCTACTCTGGGAGGACTTAGGTGAGGTTATGCAAAGTATTCGTTTAGCTAAGAAGCTTGTCATTGGAGGTGATTTTAATGGACATGTAGGAGGGAGGCTGAATGGTTATGAGACAACACATGGTGGTTTCAGCTTTGGAGAGAGAAACTGTGGAGGGTGTCTATTCTGGATTTTATGGTTGCATACGAACTGTTGATTGTTAGCTCATATTTCGATAAGAAGAACACTAGGTGACTTTCAAAATCACAACATTAAGTCACAAATCGACTATTTCTTGATGAGCATGAATAATAGGAGGGTGTGTAAAGATTGTAAAGTGATACCAAGTGAGTGCGTAATGGCACGACATAGGCTACTGGTTATGGATGTGGAGATAAAATTTTTAAAAAGGAAGAGGAGAAGTGTTGGGGACTGTAAGGTTAAATAGAGGAATCTAACTAGTGAAAATGCGACTAAGCTAACCAAATGCTTCAAAACAAAAGTTAATTAAGAGCAAGGGATGCGGACAAAATATAGGAAGAGATCACAGAGTGTATTTAAAGGTCAGCTAAGAAAATCTTAGGCATCACCAAAGGGAGAAGTAGAAGAATGAAAGGAGCTTCGTGGTGGAATGAAGAGGCGAATAAGAAAGCAAAGGCGAAATGGGAGGCTTCTAAGGCTTTAGTAGGTAGTGGAGTAGATGAGGAAAAGGAGGTTGATTCAGTGCAGTACAAGATTGTGAAAAGGGAAGCTAAGAAATTAGTCGCAGTAGTAGAGGACAATGCTTACAACAAGTTATATTAGAGGTTAGAATCTGAGGAAGGAGAGAAGGAAGTCTTTAAGCTAGCAAGGACTAGGGATAGAAGAACTGGAGATCTACATGGTGTAAGGTGTATTAGAGGTGAAGACAGCAAGATCTTAGTTGAGGATTCCAAGATACATGAGAGGTGGTAGAGCCACTTTATAAGTTGTTTAGTGAGGAGAGGGTCAATATCTCCTAACATGGGAGCATAAGGGCATAAGGAGCAACCTAAATCTAGGCTTGGCCATCATATCACTAGAGAGGAGACTAAAGATACATTAAGGAGGATGAAGGTAGGAAAGGTGGCCAGAAATAATGGTATCCTCAAGGAAATTTCAAAGTATTTGAGCGAAGAGGGTCTTGATTCGCAGACAAGATTTTTTAATGCTATATTTCTACCTTCAAAGATACTGCAGGAATTGAGAGTTAGTACTATCATCCCTTCATATAAGAACAAAGGTAATCTTCAAAACAGTAATATTATAACAACGACGACAATATGAACAACACCTCCAGTGCGGGTCCCGCTTTTTCGGGTTTGGGGGGATTTAGATGTAGGCAACGTTAACTCCACCGACATCCATGCCTATAGAGAGGCTAATTTGAAGAGACCCACCAAAAAAGATTTTATGAAAACATTTTATAGAAAAAGGATTTTATGAAACATTTTATAGAAAAGGATTTTGTCAAAACCTTTTATAAAAAAAAAATCACTATGGGTAAGCAGCAAAGGATGAACAAAGAAATATTTATAAACCATATGACAATAGCTATATAAATATAGGCACAACATAGCAGAGGAAAGTGCTATACGTAAACAAACAGTAGTAAGCAAACCAATATCTCTTTCTAACTGTATGTACAACTTGCATACAAGCACGACATATAGAAAAAGCCACAACCAAACTTGCCCTATCGCAACTGAATAACACCTATGAGGCCATCTCTCAGCGATCTAAGACCTTAATCCTAATTCAGCATAGTCTCCTATCCTAAGCCGTGTCCTCCGTTAACCCTACAGCTTTCAAGTCATCTCTAATCACCTCATCCAAGCTGCCCTTCTACCTTCAGGAATGTTAATCCTCTCACATCTCCTTACTGGAGCATCGAGACTCCTTCTCATCATATGACTAAACTATCTGAGTCTCGTTTCTGTCATCTTATCCTCGATGGGTGCCACTTTTACTATGTCTCTAATTACTATATTCCTAATTTTAACCATCTTTGCTAAGCACACATCTATCTAGTCATCCTCATCTAGGCTATCATTAACTTTTGAACCTATGTCTTTTGTTGTAGGCCAACACTCCAATCCATACAATACAGTAGGCCTAACTGCCATGGGATGAGCTTTGCCTTTTAATCCTACAGGCATCCTCTTATATCAAACAGCACACTTGAAGTATAATTTTATTTTTAGCAAGCTACTTTTATATGATGGTTATTGTCTTCATCAATATCCGCTTTCTTTTAAGTGATTAAGTCTAGATATTTAAACTTCTCGACCTTTGGTATTGTCACCCCATCAATGATAACTCCCCCCCAGCTTCTCTTCCACTGAAACAGCAACGTAGGTATTAGGTTCTTGATCTAGTTACTGAACCCTTTGACTCCAGCGTATATCTCCATTACTCTAAATTATCATTAATTCCCTCTCTGGTTTCATCAATATGAACAATGTCATCTATTTATAACATACACCATAGTAACTCATCTTGAATATCTTTCATAAGTTCATCCATAACCAATGTGAAAAGAAAAGGGCTTAAAGTGAAACCCTAATGTACGCCCATGCAAACATAGAAGTCATTCGTAACCCCTCCAGGTGTCCTAACACTCATCTTGCCTCCTTCATACATATCCCTAATAACTCGAATATACACAAGAGACACTCCTTTATTTTCTAAGAAACTCTATAACACTTCATGTAAAACTCTATTATATGCTTTCTTTAGGCCTATAAAGACCATGTGAAGATCTACATTTTCATCTCTGTACAATCTCATGAGCCTTCTAAGAAAGTAAATTGCCTCTGTGGCCAACCTGCCATGCATAAAACCAAATTGGTTCTCTGAAATCAAAACATCCTTTTGCAACCTTCTCTCAATCACCCTCTCCTATAACTTCATAGTGCGACTGAGACGCTTTACACCCTTATAATTGTTATAATCCTAAATATTACCTTCGTTCTTGTACAATGGGATGACTATACTAAACCTCCATTCTCTAGGCATCTTACCCGTCTTAAAAATAACATTAAAAAGCTATGTTAGCCACTTTAATCTCTCATCACCCAAACACTTCCACACTTCCACCGGTGTATGGTATGGTTCATCTGCTTTCCCACCGGACATCTTCTTTAGGGCCTCTTTAATCTCATCTTTGTTGATAGGTGTACCCAAACGAGGATCAAGTTGACTCTTACTACTCTCTTCTGCCCTACCCAAAAATATTGTCACACTTGACCATTGAATAGTTTGGAAAAGTACCTTTGCCATCTCTTCTTGATTTCTACCTTTTTAGCCAACACTTTACTATTTTCATTTTTTATGCACCTCACTTCGCCCAAATGCCTAGTTCTTCTTTCCCTAGCCCTCACTAGCTTAAAGACCTCCTTCTCACCTTCCTTGGTCTCTAGCTTTTGATATAGCCTATTATAAGCCTTGCTCTTAGGTACATCAACAGCTTTCTTAGCTACCATTTTTGCTGCCTTATAATGAACTCTACTAATCTCTTTTTCTTGATCTGTTCCACTGTTTATGAAAGCAGCATATGCACCTTTTTTTTTCATTGACTTTCTCTTTTGCCTGCCTGTTCCACCACCAGGCTCCCTTCATTTTACTACCACCTAGTCTAGTTGTAGTTAAGATTTCCTTAGCTGACCTTTAAATACATTCTACTATTGCATCCCACATTGCATCTACATCCTCTACCTGCCTCAACTTCCTTCCTCAATTGTCCTTTCTGATAACCTCATAGCCTTCTCCTTTGTAAGAATCCACCCCTTAACTTTTGGATCCCCAACACTGCTCGCCTTCCACTTTGAGCATTTAAACTCCACATCCAACACTTGCAACCTACGATGAGTTCCTAAATACTCACTTGATACACCTTACAATCCTTACAAAACCTCTTATTATTCACTTTAATTAGGAAGTATTCAATTTGACTCTTTATGGAACCACTCCTAAAGGTTATTAAGGGGTCCTCCTTCTTCTTAAAGTTGGAGTTTACCACCAACAATTCATAGGCAACTGTAAAGTCTAAAATACAAACTCCGCTAATGTTTCTCTCCCTATAACCGAAACCTCCGTGGGCCGTATCATACCCATATGCTTCCACACCAATATGCCCATTAAAGTCTCCTCCTATAAAAAGTTTCTCGCTTTCAAGTACATCTTGAATGACCATATCCAAATCCTCCCGAAATTATTTCTTAATATCCTTCGTCGAACCTATTTACGATGCATAAACACTAACCAAATTTACGATTTCTAACTACACCACTGCCCATATATCTATAAATCAATCCTTATGCCTCACTCCAATAACTAAGTCAACTAATCTCCTATCAACTAAAATATCAACTCAGTTTCTAGCCCTGTTTGACATTGAATACCACTACTTATACCCATCAATTTCTCTAACTTTAGCCCTCATCCACTTAGTCTTTTGAACCAACTGTCAAAATTATAGAGGTACAAAATTAATTAGCCGTATAATGAAACTGTGAGAAAGGGTGATTGAGGGAAGGTTGAGGAAGGCTATAAGAATTTTAGAGAACTAATTTGGTTTTATGCGAGGTAGGTCGACCATGGATGCCGTTCATCTCATTAAAAGGCTCATAGAGTTTGGCAGAAATAGAAAGAAGGACCTTCACATGCTGCTCATCGACTTGAGAAAGCTTGTGATAGATACCTAGAGAAATGCTTTGGAGGTGCTTAGACAAGAAAGCACCCCATTTGAGCATATTTGAGTTATTAAATATATGCACAAGGAAGTGAGGACAGGAGTTAGAAGCTTAGGGTAGACACAAATGACTTCCCTATAGACATTGGACTTCATTAAGGGTTTGCCCTCAGCCCTTTCCTCTTTATAATGGTTATGTGTGAGGTCACTGAAGGGATTTAAATAGAGGTACCATCGTCTATGCTATTTGCAAATGACATAATTCTGATCGATGAGTCTAGGGAGGGGTTAACAACAAGTTAGAGAAGTGGAAAGATACCGTAGAGGCCAAAGGTTTTAGACCAAATAGGCCAAAGGTTGAATACTTACAATGTTGATTCAGTGAGGGGAAAGGTGCTATGAAGGAGAAGGTGAATATTCGGTACGTGACTTTACTGAGGGTCATAAAGTTTAGATATCTGGGTTGGACCATTAAAGAAAAAGGGGATATTAATGAGGACATTAACCAATAGATAAAGGCAGAATGACAAAAATGAAAGAATGCCTCAGGGGTGTTATGTGGTAAGAGGACCCTATTAAGATTGAAGGCGATATTTTATTGTATGGTTGTTAGACAAACATTATTGTATGGAGCAGAGTGTTGGTGTTTCAAGAAATATCAAGTCTATAAAAAGGTTGAGGAAATGAGATACTTTGTTGGATGTGTGGCCACGTAAGATTATACATCCAAGTGGTAGTTTCAGGACCATTAGCTATTGTTCCTAAAAATGGCTAGGATCAGAAATGATGTGATTAGGACAAAGTAGGAGTGACGTCCATAGAGAATAATATGATAAAAGTTAGACTTATATGGTTTGGTCGTATTAAGAGGAGGATGATGGAGGCACTAGTGCGCAGATGTGAGAGAATTGTTTTTCTAGAGTGTAGAAGGGTCGAGGTAGACCTACGAAGAGTTGGAAGAAAGCAATTAGACATGACTTGATAACTTTAGGAATAACAAAGGATGTAGCTCAAGATAGGTGGTTGTGGAGGTCTTTGATTAAGGTTATAGACTTTAGGCTACATGTTACTTGCCCTTCCTAGATCCTGAGCGAACATGAACAATTGGCGCACAATTTTGGTTGTTACTTTTCATGCGTAGTGGTTAGTACTTACATGGGTTTCAAACACCTAAGTGTGTTAGTAATTTTTTTCATTTTCATTGTAGTGGCCACTATTTGAGTTTTTGTCATTTGTGGTTTGACGCTAACTATTTTGTGCATTTACTATTTCATCTCGTAAGTTTTACTCTTTATCTAGTTTTCATTTTACATTAAAGAATTTGACTCCAAGTGTTTTCTCAATTTTTTTATGGATCTATTAGAATCAACCTCTTTATGGGTAGTAATACTTATAAAGGTAAGGTTGCTATTGCCTGAATCTCCCTGGATAATGTGCAAGCAGGATCCACATTAGGAGTTATTGTTTTGTTGAATGAGAAAGGAAAATCACCCTATATATGTGTGTACGTACATATGTATATGGGTGCAAAAGGTGTGGTCATAGTCATTTTAAGTGTCCTTCATGGATGAGTTGGCAAGATGTCATTCGTCATATGCTCATCTTTTCCTCTTCCTTTAAATTTGCTTTGCACTTAACAACTTATTACATAGCAAACATGACATGATATTTAAAAACCTTCCCATTAGAGTGTCTAATCACCAACATTTATTCCACCAACTATTTTAGCTATTGGCACAAAATTTAAAATTCGTAAACTAAAAATTCTAGCATAATTGAAATTATTTTTACAACGATAATCGACTAATTCATACCATCGATTTCCTAGTGATTAATCTGAGCTATTGTTGTATTTTACTGATTACTCAGCTAACTGACACGAAGGAGGAAGTTCAATCTCTCTTATTCGTTTACCAGCTCTACTTCACGGTTATTTTGCCTCGTTTCCCTTTCGTCTTCTCTCTCTCTCTCTCCCCGATTAATTGGAATGCTAGTGTCAAAGATGGTAGCCATTGAAATAGTTTTTTGTAACAGAACGTTTTCAAATATATCTTATAACTGGCTCTATCTCAGCCAATTTTCTATCTCTGTCACTGTCACTAACAGAGTTTTAAGCATCTCACTGTGTAACAAAGGTTTCTCTTCTCTTATTATGTATACTGGCTTGGTCCATTCTTTCTCATCCCGGGATCAATGGGCTCTTCCTTATTGATGATTTCTTCTTTCCCTGATGAAAAGCTACTGATGAAATTGTTCTCTTATTTCTCTAGGCAAAAGTTTTGAGATTGCTTAAATCATTCTGATTTCACTGGTATTTTGCATGGGACACTTGACATAACATATAAAAGCACCTTTTTGCTAAATGAAAGAATTAATATATCGAATTAAATGTAAATAGATTTATCTTAATCCTACAGTGGAAGATGATCAAACCTTGGCTTTGAGTCACTGATCGAGGAAGGAACTCATTATTCATAGAACCTTCACAATCCATAGCCTAAGAGCCCTAGGGTTCTTTGTAGAAAATCTCTTTAGAGAACCCTTGGTGTTTCTTATGTATTTTTCCTTTTAGATTGGTCCCCTTTTATATTAGATGGATAGTTTGGGAGCTAAGGTTTCTTAGGTGGCTAAGTTATCAAGTTATTATGTGGATTGGGCTCGGACCCCTTATGGGTATGTCATGCTCGAAGTCTAAGATCCCCCACTCATGCATAAGGCAGTGCCTATTTCCACCTTAAGAAAAATTTATTTTTCTTTTATTTTTGCACCATGCTTACATTAAGCAAATAGGTTGAGTGGCTACCATACTTGTGAGATATTTATACTATACATTTGTTAAGAATATATTGTCTCTCATAAAGAACCGTGCATGAGTGGTTGCAAACATACTAGTGCCCAAGATTATTTTAATTTAATTAAGGTGTCTCACTTTGATCTCATCAAATCATCATATTTCATATTCACAATTACGACCCGTATGTTACAACGGATGCAATTGTGAATAGAAACTAATGAGATTCCGTTAATGATTTTCATTTTCTCATGAGACTCTTGACCAAATCCAAATCGTGTTTTTTGGATATGTCTGGCCAAACCAAATCATTCATGATCCTTTGGCAACACACTAAGACAATGTCTATTAAATTGAGTTTGAACCAAAATGCTATACAAGTGATATTTAAACACCATATTGTCCAAATTTAGTTCTCAAATCTGCTTGTTAACTTGAACTCATATCGGGCCTCTTTGAGTTAGGCTAGGGAGAATTCTTTTTTACACATATGTTAGAATGACCTTTTATCATTATTAAGGCAACATTCATAATTTTATGTTGATACGTTCTCGTGATTAGCCTTATGATAATTTTAGTTAGAATCCTGTATCATCTCTCATCGCCACTCTAATAAATGGAGGCGGTTACTCGTATGAGAGGTCTAACTGCAAATCTACCCAACATACTTTTCACACTAAAGAATTCCCAGGAAGCATCATAAATAAGAATGTGCATTCTAAAATTCAGACTAGTTTATGCAAATCCACTTATTTCAAAAGGTGAAAATGCTAAACAATAATTCATGGATGTGTAGGGGAAAACAAAAGAATAAACAAGTCAAGTACATTTAACAACTATGAAGTGCCAGAGACCTATTGTGTTCAACAAGCACATCTCTTGTAATTAGCTCAGTTCAGGGATCTACAACCTCGAAGAAATCTACTTGACATCCACTTTCCTGTGTATTGCCATATCCTTGACAAACTTGAACTTAATGTCAATATGTTTTGTCTTTCTATAATACTTAGGGCCCTTGGTGTATGCAATTGGGGCTTGACTATCACAGTAAATTGATACTAGACTAGTACTATCCGCCGCATCCGTTAGTTGATTTAAGACCTTGTTCAACCAAATAGCTTCTTGTGTTGCTATCAAGAGAGCAACAAATTTGGCCTCTATTATGGATAAAGTTACACATGATTACTTTTTACTACTCTATGATACCACACCAGTGCTGAGCAAGAAGACATATCTTAAGGTAGATTTTTTATCATCTCAATCTCATCCATAGTCAGCATTTGTCTATTCCTTAAGGTGCAGATCATTGCATTGATAGCACAATGGATAAGAAGTTCCTATTAGCTACATCATGATCCTCTTCACCGCCTTCTAATGTGCCAGTCTTGGATCAGATTAATATCTATTAACTAGGCCAATGGGGAAATAGATATCTGGTGTAGTGCATAACATGGCATACGTTAGACTACTAACTGCATTGGCATAAGGGGTTTTTCTCATTAATGCTTGTTCTTCCAGTGCTTCTAAGCACATTCTATTGTTTAAGGCTTCCCCTTCACTGATAGAAGTACCAATAAGCATAAAGTTTAGCATGTTGAACCGTTTAAGAACCTTTTTGATGTGATTTTACTGAGAAAGAGAAAAGAATTTCTTTGAATGGTCTCTTGAAATCTTTACTCTCAGAATATATGCTGCTTCACCCATATCTTACATCTCAAATTTAGATGTAACTAGGCCTTTGCCTTGTTAATAAGCTCCATATCATTTTCAGCTATAAGTATGTCATCGACATATAATTACATAAGTATAAAGTTCCCTTTGTTCTCCTTGGTGTAATGCAATGATCATCATCAATAATAGTGAAACCACTAAATGTGACATAATTATAAATTTTCCCCGTTCCACCTACTGTTTTGAAAAAAAAATGTTTCAAAAAAATAAGGTACCTAGAAAACGAGTCCAACCATTTATGGGCGATCGCACCCTCTAGGAGGTCGATCCGTACACCATACTATGAAAAAGAATGTACCACTGCCTTGAAGATTGTTTTAGGCCATAAATAGACTTTAGAAGTCTACAAAGCCTGTTTTTATGGCCTTTTTAGATGAAACCTTCAGCTTCTTCTATAAAATTTTTTTCATTTAATTCTCTATTGAGAAAGGCAGTTTTCACACCTATTTGATGCAATTCTAGGTGCAAACTAGCAACTATCGCTACAATTTGGTGAATAGAGGCAAACTGTACAATAGGAGAAAAAGTCTCTGCAACATCAATTCCTTCTTAGCAGTTGGGCCTTATGCCTCTTAACTGTGTGATTAGCCTTGCGTTTGAGTTTGAGAACCCATTTGTTCCCAATATAGCGTTGCATCTATCTGGCAGGTTGACTAGTTCCTATACTTTGTTAACCTTCATTGACTCCATCACATCTTCTATTACCTTGATCCATCTATCCTTTAAAGGATTGGGAAGAGCCTCTTCTATATTTCTTGGCTCCTTTTCCTCTTATAGGAGTGCCATAAAGAGTTCTCCCACCTTCATGTCAAAGTGACGGTGAGGAATACTTCTACATTTACTTCACCTTAATTGAGTTTCATCAAGTCCCTAACTGTTCCCATGTGGATCAATTTCATGGCTCCTTTTCCTCTCATAGGAGTGTCGTAAAGAGTTCTCCCACCTTCATGTCAAAATGATGGTGAGGAATACTTCTACAGTTACTTCGCCTTAATTGAGTTTCATCAAGTCCCTAACTGTTCCCAAGTGGATCGATTTCACTCCTACTTGAACTAGGACTGATAGGCTCACTCCGTATTTGTATAAAATTAGAATTTCTTTCATTTGCATATGATGATATAGGGGGATCTCGATAATGAACAATATCATTATTAATCTGTCCTCCCACGCAAATAAAGGGATCTTAATCGGTCTAGATCCTCAAGTTCAAACACAAACAAGTCATAGCCTACCTTGCCCTTCCTTGGAAATTCATTTCCCAGGAACGTGACATCTCTCGATTTGAATTCAATTACATTCTAGCTTTCTTACAGTCTCAAATTATTCCCAGGAATGTGACATCTTCCATTACCTTGATCCATCTATCCTTTGAAGGGCTATAAAGAGCCTATTCTAGATTTCTAGGCTCATTTTCCTCTTATAGAAGTGTCGCGAAGAGTTCTCCCACATTAATGTCAAAATCAAGGTGAGGAATACTTCTATAGTTACTTGACCTTAATTGAGATTCATTAAGTCTCAAATTGTTCCCATGTGGATCGATTTCGCTTCTACTT
>NCQV01101444.1:3798-20559 GCA_002740545.1 Lophocereus schottii
GCCCTCACAGGAAGGTGACCAAGTTCTGGTTGCCCTTTTCAAAGTCTTTGCTACTAATGTCCTGTTTGTTGGTTTTTTGTTGTTTAAGGTCTATGTGATGAGGTGACCAAATGTTACATTTATAGCATCAACTCTATGTTTGTGAATTCCGTATTTGTCACCTATTTTGGGATCGCTTCTATACAATAGTTGTTGAAATACGAAAGTGGGCATTGTCCTACATTGATAAAATTGAAGGGTTAGAGTATGTATATAAGCTTGTGAGTTAATCCAACCATAATCAATTGGTTTTGGATTGGAATCTTATTTTAAGCTTATATACATGACTCGTTTGTTAAAAGCCCAATTGATATAAAAATTTGACATGGTATTAGAGCGGGTTACTCGATCTTGAGTTACCACTATCCCCCTTTGATTAAAATTATATGCACGTGTTGGATCTTATTAGTAGCCTATACATGAAGGGGTGTGTTGGACTATAAACGTAGGTGTTGTTCTACATTGATAAAATTGAAGGGTTAGAGCATGTATATAATCTTATAAGTTAATCCATCCATAGCTAATTAGTTTTGGGTTGAAACCTCATTTTGAGCTTGTATACATGACTCGTTTGTTAAAGGCCCAATTGACATAAAAATTTGACAATACTTACATTCTATATAACAAACATACAAACACATCGAATAAATATATAACACGAATACGATAGAAGCCAATTATAAAGCAACTATGATGCTTTCTATTCTGCTGGTTTGGTGCCCAAAAAATGAGAAATATTTGCACTGTTATACCCCAAAATATATACCCAACTTCTGCAAAGAGGAAACTAGTATCCTGCTAATTTGGTGCCAAAAAATCAAAAGCAAATTTTCTATTTATACCCCCAAAATATATACCCAACTGCTGCAAAATGGAAACTATACAACATGTGCAAAATAACCTTTCACTTCTCTTCAAGTCTTTCAACCTACTTCTTTCATTATATATGATGAATTACCTACTCCTTACTTCCATGTCTTGGCTGTCACAGACAAAAAATGGCATGTCCAAGTTTATGCAAAAAGGGTAAACTTATACTAAAAAGAAGACTACAAAAATTAATTGTTGACACTAGATAGACCAAGCCAACAAAAAGGAAAACTGAAATTTCTGCAAAATTTTTAGAGCATATACTTAGATAGAATAGCGCAAAAATGACACAATCGACAGTTGGTAGACCAATAGCAAGGGAGAACAAAATTGAAAACAAGTCCGACAACCTAACTGGTGGATGTATTCTTTTCGGCACTCGACAAATCCTAGAAACATCCATAATGAATAGGACAATCCAACCACCATAACAATTCCAAACATATCAACAGGCCACACAATTTTGAGATGAACAAAAAATCTATAGTAATCAAAAGCCCAGCGATCCCAACAAGTATCCCAATCACCATAACAATTCTAAAACCAACAACGGGACACAAAATTCCAACATATAACTACTCCGAAGCCATTAGGCACAAAAAATCTAACAACCACAAATCCCAAATCCAATGATCAATCCCAAATCCCAATCTGAAATTTGGTTGAGCAAAGCCAACATTGAAATTTTCAACCACCAGAAACATCCATAGTGAATGTTACATTTCCAACCACCACAACAATTCCAAACGGATGAACATGCATGCCACACACAACATGAATATCAAACCTAAAATAATCAAGTCCAATGATTCCATCAGTTATCCCAATCACCATAACAATTCCACAACCATCAACGGACCATAAAATTCCAACAAACCACAACTCTAATCCATTACTAACAAAAGTTCTAACAAATCACACGTCCCAAATCCAATGATCATAAACCTTACAACCAACCCAAAAAATTATGTGGTAGCAATAGCAAAAGATTAAGAGTAGCAATCTACATAGTAAGAAAGAGAAAAAGAAGCAGCAAGGGCATAAACAGTGGCAGCAATAGGGGCAGAAAAACAGGGAGAGGGGGAGACAGCATGGCAGCAACAGTGGCAGCAGCAAGGGCAAAAATAGGGAGAGGGGTAGAGAGGGGTAGAGAGAAAGCAGAAATAGTGCTGGCAGCAAGGACAGAGAAGAGAGAGAAGGCGAAGAGAAGGGGAATAGAATGGGAAGAGAGGGAGGGAGAGAGTGTGACCTTATGCTATCGTAATTTGCTGCGAAACAACATTCCCATGAGCTCCTCTCTGATTTTCTTCTCTCGCTTTATTGCTTCTTCCTTTATTTTGAGCTCTCTCTCTCCCTATAGCTTCCTGCTATAGTTTGTACTCTCACTCAATTGCTTCTGACTTCACCGGCTCAACTTCTGCCTTGAGTTCTGAGTTTACTGATTTGAGGTCCCCAATTTTGCCTTGCAATAAAGCCTCCTTCTGTTGCATTTCTTGGATCTCAGCTGTGACTTTAAGCACCCTTGTTGAATTCCCTCTACCTTTCTTTGGAGATAGTGGCCCATGCATGAGGCCTCTATAATACCCTAACTTTGTTTTCATGATTGAGACATAAGCCTCTTTCACATGGAGGTTGCAACGTTACGTTGCTCAATTTCACTACGATGAAGTTCCTCGAATTCTTCATACTTAGTTGCAGCGTCGGGACCCCACATTCCATCTTTATGCCTATATAATTAACAATATATAGCATGTTAGTACATAGTAAATACAAGATACAGCTCATTTGTTTCCCGTGATCAATTGTCACAGACACATATGCAAATTTAAGTCATTTGTTTCACATATACAGCAAAAATGTAATTCACAATCAATAATAATTTCAGGATTAAGCAAACTGGTCAGACACTGATATTTTCAAACCGGGTTCTGATTTTGTTATATCTAATAGCAAGGGCAGAAATAGTGGCAGCAGCATGGGCAAAGTATTATAATGCACCTTTTCGTCTTCCCCCACAGTAAGACATAAGTAGGATCTTGAGTACTTCCTTCTGCAGGATCTTGGGTGAGATCTTGAGTTGGATCTTGAGGTTAAATTAATGATGAAAGTATCTATCAAGCAAGAATCGTAGCTAAGATAATTCACTACTAAAAAAGAGCAAAATAATGACGGAAACAGGCGACGAAATAAATTTCCATCACCATTGGCGACGGAAGTAGAAAAAAATTAAAAACAGAATCTGGAATGAGGTGGTGACGGAAATTCCGTCTCCGAAGTACATGAACAATGTTTAGCGACGGAATATCCATCGCCTAAAATATCCATTGCCTAAAAAAAAATTTTTGAATATTCAAGGTGGCGACAGATATTCCATCGCCGACCGCCGCCACCTTGTTTTAAGAAAATCAGATCTGGTTTCTATTGCTCCATTTCGCGAGTGTCACTGAGAAAGGGGAGAGAGAGCGACCGCGAGAAAGAAGAGCGCAGCCCCCCGCTGCTGGCCGACCACCAGCCTCACGCCACCGTTGTTGCCCCCGGTCGCTGCCGGTCCCCACTGTGCCGTTGCCTGCCGCCTTCTTCCCCAATTTCTAACCCCATTTGGGTAAGTTTTCCAATTCTAGATTTAGTTTTAACTACTACAAATTATGATTTTGGTAGTTGAAAATATGTTGTTAGTGTATGTTTATGTTGAATTGTTAGATGTGTATTGAGTAATTGCTTCAATTTGGTTGAAATTATGCATTATTATAATTGAGGGGTTAGGATTGTATGAGATGAGTTGCTTTGCCTGAAAGAGAAAATTTGGTAGAAATAAAAATTTATATGAAGTAATTATGTGAAAATTTGTGGGAGTTGTAGTGGGTGATTTGCAAGAGTTAAAATATGTGTGAAGGAATTGTTTGAAATTAGTGGGAGTTATAGTAGATGATTTGCAAGGGTTTACTGTGAATCGAAACTAAACAATTATATATTTTGGAAGTTTATATTAGATAGTTATATCAATGTACAAATATTAGGATATTAAAAGATGAGTCTCTAAGACACATGTATCCTCTTATAATCAATTTATCTGTTGCATTTAAGGCTTTTCTATCTCTTGTATCGAAGTGAAATATTAGAAAAACCAGAAAAAGATTAAAATGTGTGTGACCTTAAAATCTCTTACCAAAGGTATGTTAACTAATTATTGTATTTTGCATTAGAAAATATTTTTAGTATAAATTGAAATTAATACTAATTGAATGACTTTTATGAATGTTGTTGCTTGAGCATAATATGAGTGGCCTACCACATCATTTGTGGATGTATAATAGATTATTACATGATCGTAATGGTTACACAGAAGAATTTTTGAATGGGATAGATCAATTTGATGCATTTGCATGTAGACAAGCAGACTTCCAAAGTGGGGGGAAACATAAATGTCCATGTTCGAAATGTAAAAATAGAGCGTACTTAACGCCCGATGCGGTAAAGATGCACCGGATGTATAACGACTTTGTGCAAGGATATTGGTATTGGATAAGTTATGTGAGAAGAAGAACCTCAACAATATGATCTTGGATATTCTACTAGAGAAATGGGCGAAGTTTGTGATTCAAGTCATACAAATTATGCCCACAATAAATTCTACGTAGATCATATGGAGTCTATGATTAGTGATGCCATGTTGGCAAATGAAAATGTAAGGGTTCAGGAGAGAAGGAGTTCTCAAGAATCATTCTATAATATGATTCAAGCTACTCAACAGCCTTTATCTGATGGTTGTTCAACCCATAGTGAGCTCTCTGTTGTTGTTCGGCTATTAAGTATCAAGTTTGATTATAATATGCCATAAGACTGTTTCAATAAAGTTGTTCAGTTAATGAAAGAGATATATCCTCCTAACAATCGTGTGCCACAAAAACCACATTTTGTGTCCTCTTAGGTGCATTACATTAAACTATTCGACAGTCGTAAACATTGGTACTTGACACAATTAGCTTCGAAGCCTAATAGAAATGTGTTAACGTGGGCTGCATACAGAGTTAATGGATTTAAATTCTACACGGAAGCCTACAGTATTGGGAAAAAAACGTATAATTTTAGTGTTCGTGCATGTGGAATTGGAGAAGGTGATATTGAAAATGATTATTATGGCGTACTAAAAGATATCATCCAACTAGAGTATGTGGGTGAACCACTGAAAAGATGTGTACTATTAAGGTTCATCGTGCAAGGAGGTACAGAAAGCATGATCCATTCATCTTCCAGAACACGACATCACAAGTATACTTCATATCACATCTAGATCGCTCAAGGGATAGAGCCAATTAGCTTGTTGTCATACCATCCAAGCCAAGAGCCAGGGTGGATGTGCAATACACTCCACCTATTGCTTACCAACAAACGGTGATGACGACACTTTGTGAACATACGAATGATGGTATCCCTACGTCATTAGTGGATGACAGTGCACTACCAGAAGACGTTCATGATGATTTGGATTTTTCATTTATTCAAGTGAATGACGACACAGATGAGGCAAAAGGGGATGACAGTGATAAAGAGGGTGAGTGAGATAATGGGAATGAAACAGATGAAGAATGGGGAGATATACATTTATATGATGATGAAGGCGATAACGATGATGATGATGAGAATGGTGATGATGATACTGATGATGGGAATTAAATGCTTAGAAACAATTATGTACTTCATTACTTAGTTTTGTAACCCACATGTGTACTCATGTACTTGTATGATATGTGTTTGAATGTATTTTCTGTTCTACCTATTGTATTGTGTAATTAATTTGGTACTACGTACTATCATTATTTGCATTTGTGTTTGTTGTGAACCATTTCAGGTATGGATTCCTCCCCACGTCGAGGGAAATCCTCTACTCGAGGTCGAGGAAGAGGACGTAGGGGTTCTACCGAACATCCCACTGCAATGGATACTGGTTCACCTTTCTCCCAAACCCCTCAAATGTCAAGTGCGTTAGGAACAATCTCAACTCCATTTGGGAATGTTCCTATAGGGCACGTATCTCCTCGTATGCCATACACCCCTACTCTGTCATTCATTGGCCAACAGTTTACGTATAACATTATGAGCAACATAGCTTTTAGCACCCCCACTCTCCAACCCGTTGATCCTTACTCCTACCAGTCCCGACAAAATGTTGGAACTGGAGATACTGATCCGCAACTTAGTCAGGGAAGCACTCAAGCAAAACAGTTATTGTCACAGATGGTAACGGGTAAGTGAACTATTGTTATGTGTTTATCATTGCAATTATATAGCGCCGTGTCGCATTAATATGATGTTTTTTGTGCATTAGGTTCATTCCAAATGACGGTATTGTTAGTAGGATTTCTCACATCTTCCAAGGCAAGTATGATGCACCTTGGCCTACTTGAGGAAAAGTACCTAGACATGTTCGAGATATGTGGTTTGGAGAGTTTAAGGTAAGTAAAGTGACTGCATATTAAGACTTTTTACTTGGCTCTTGTTCATTTGTAAGACATTACTTGATGTGTGTGTCGTTTTCTAATGTGCAGAAGTCATTCACTTGGGATCCTATGTATGAGAACTGCATTACAAAGAATTTTGAAAACAAAGGCAATGCCCGTTTGAGGGACTTCTTTGGCAAAGCAAGGAAGCACAACAAGAAGCCTCAATGGCTCGATGGTGATGCATGGAAAGGATTCCAAGAGCATTGGACGAATGGATCATACAAAAATTAAGTGAAAAAGCCCAGAAAAATCGGCTTGATGATCCCCAGAATCTAGGACCATCTTTTCATACCTGCGGCTCGATCCCTATGCATGAGCATAGGAGGCATCTGGTATCAAACAGTAAATCTTACAACATTGTTAACTTATTTATTTCCTTGTGGTGTTTAACGTGTTTTTCTGAATTTGTTTAATTTGCACGTAGAGGGAAGAATTTGGGACGGATCCCACCATTGTTGAGCTGTTTGCCCACACTCACAGACTTAGAGGCAAGCCAAATGAACCTTGGGTTGATAGGAAATCATAACAAACCTACATAACTTATTCTCGATAATTAATCTTACGTTTTGATTCATATATTTTTCTTATGACTAATGCGTTTGATGTTTTGCAAATGTTATGATATTGTAGGAGTGCTTTGAGCAAGAAATGCAAAAATCATTCAAGGGACCTCGCAGGACAACTCCCAAGATCCATCACAACCGCTTCCAAACCCAAATGGGTTGTGGGTGAAGGCCTACACAAACAAAAGGTCCGTATTTACGGCATTAGAGATGACGCCGTCAACATCAGGGAATCCCCTACTTTAGTCCCTCCCAGCGAGCAGGTATACTAAAGTTTAACTTTAATTTCAGTCGTTAAAGTGAAAACTGTCCACAATGGCATTTTAGGTTAAGTTACGTTGTTCTTACTACATATACATGGTTTTTAACAGGTACAAGTCCGACCGCATCTCAGCATGAGCTATATGACTTGAGAGAGAGGCTAGAAAAGTCCAACCAAATGCTGAGCCAAATTATGCTAAGTATGAATCAGCGAATACAGGCTTTCTTTCAAACACAACAAGCCTCCGGTTTGGGATGGCAACATGTCGTCCCTACCTGTCCACAGTGTATGAAGAGAATGAGGATGAGGATGAGGACGACGAGTATGATCTTGATAATTGATCCCTTATCATGAGTTGTTTGTTTCTTCTCCTCTCTCTATTGTCTGCTTCTTCTATATGTGCACATATTTGCATTGCCTCTACTTCTTTGATGCCTATGTGTGGCGATGTTAAGAACTACTGTAACTTTGTTTTGTGAATTGGATTGTATGTGATGCATGGTGATTACACACTTGGGTTATTTTGGTTTCAATGTGATGGTTGAGTTATTTGTGAAATAGGAATTGTTGAGAATGTTTCGAGAGAAGCAGTTGTATAGATGGGTTCTTCAATACCCGCGATGTATTTTTTCTGCAGGAAAACAAATGTATTGTATTTGGGGTTCCTGAAAATACAAATTTTTATTTAAGAAAACCCCAAAAATAGCGACGGATACGTGACAGAAAGTACAAACAAAAAGTGCACATGGCGACAGAAAGGAAAATTCATCACCATTAGCGACGAAAATTCCGTCTCTAAACCCGTCGCTGATGGCGACGGATTTTCTTTTTCGTCACCATTTGGCGCGGTTTTTGTCTCCGCCAAATTTTCCTGTTCGTCGCCTATTCCGTCACTAGCTGGCGATGCACTACAAGTTTTCATCACTGAATCCTTAGCGACGAGCTATATTACGACTCCCGAGTTCCGTCGCCAGTTCTGCAGCTGATTTAAATTTTCCATCACTGATTTGCTGTTTTCTGTTGCTGATTCCATCTCTATATGACCATTGTTTGTAGTGATATAATTACCTACAAATGCATCATTATGAACCTAATCTTGCTTACTCACGTAACGGGATAAATTCTAGCTACTGACTTTACAGCAGATTGCTTGATCATTTGCTTCAGCCTATTTATACGATTTTTTTACTAACATGCTATAGGTTTATAGTTAAGTAAACATATAGAAGACAATTAGTAAAACGGGTTAGTTAGTGTCACCTAATTGAAATAGTGGTCATAAGATACCTGGTGTTTCAGATCTACCCATTGGTTAACTAGCCAATCCCATTGATCTTTATGGACTTCTGAAGGCCTATTGTTAACGGATTCAGTAATACTCTTTCTTGTGAAATGAAGTTCCTTTAGCCTGTACCGCCAACCTCTAAACAGTAGCATACATTACAGCTCAATTGTGCGAGCAATGTCAACTCCTTTCGCTTCTATGGGCAAATTCCATTCCACCTATTTTTGGCAGAAATGAACATTGTATAGTCCATCGTAAGACATCAATAAAAATGGGTACTGCAAACTTAAAAGAACCCTTATAGAAACTGTAAACTTCTAACTGGGTACAACATATAAATACTATAACTTAATTCGTTGTAGCGCAGTTTCTTGAGCATGGGTGCTATCTGTGGCCTGGATGAGGATTCTGATTAGTATTTATTTTTGTCTTGACCTTTTGCACAATAAGTTAAAGACAGAGTTAGGAGGAAATTGAGAAATCAAAGCAGGCCTACATTTACCTTGATTTTATCAAACAATCTTGTCTTCACTTCTTCATTCTTCCTAATCCAGTTTCTATAATACAGAAAATTAAACTTGTCAAAAATATGATAATAGCTTTGTAATTATGGCCAACATAACACAGCATAATTAGAGTTAATTAGGCTAGGCAAAAGTGTACCTCGCATCCAGTGGACAGAATTCCTTCACCCACTTACTACACTCAGCAATAAAATGATTAGCATTTTTTTAAACCACCCGTTACATATCTTGTGTGATCTTAGCAAATGGCTTTATGACGGGATTCTTCTCCCTCTCGCATAGTGACTTCAAGCCTCTAGTTGGCCTATGCTTACGGGCTTCAAAACTACCCAAAAAAAAAAAAAAAAAAAAAAACTAGATAACCAAGAAAAGAGTTAGCAGCATAGAGACACAAAATAAGAGTAAGCAAGGAGAATTAGTGACATGAAAATTGTAGTTTCTTAAGAGAAAGAATGTCAGTGTCTATGTAATGGAGCTGTAATCTGTGATCACTTACATAGACAACAGCAAGGTGATTATGAACAAGGGATTCTACCTAAAGGTTATGCAATTATTTAACTAGATAACTACCATCTCAAACTGCTTGCTCAGCTCTTCTTCTCTATCGATAAGTCATGTGAGTGTCTCTCTCTATCAATGGGCAGTGCCATGAAATGATGAGCGGGGAAGAAGATGTATCCATTGTCATAATCCTGCAGAGTGAGCAAAAGTATGTAGG
Organism: Lophocereus schottii; assembly: GCA_002740545.1. Lineage (NCBI taxonomy): Eukaryota > Viridiplantae > Streptophyta > Magnoliopsida > Caryophyllales > Cactaceae > Lophocereus > Lophocereus schottii. Next base: position 13,561 of record NCQV01101444.1, read on the forward strand.
TGACAGCATCAGAATGTAAAAAAATTTATACCACAATATATTAATAAATGTGGGCATATAAATATTCCTTGCCACCATTCATGACCGCTGTCATTGTCTTATTCATCCTCCTGAAGGTCCCTATGAAGTGGATATATGTCCGATTCTCTATCTGGAAACTCATCCTCATCGTTTTCACTTACAGTATCCTCTTCATATTCATCACTATTTGGATGAAGGAAGGATCATCTAAATCTGTAGTGACCAAATACGCATCAATTAAATCCGGTTCCACATCATTTCTAACTTGTGGAGTGTCTTCATCATCCCCTTGTCGAACCTCCTTGGTACCAGTTATCTGAAACTCCATATTATCGTATAATGAATCATTAATGTTATCACCATCATCATTGCTGGGGAAATCGAAATATTTTAGGGGAGTCATTTCAATAACTAGACATAGAAAACCTGATGAATTTGATCATCTAATGCAAAAGGTTCGTTTGTTTGTAACATACAAATTCCACAAACAAGTGTTTCCCCAAACTTGTTCCTCGTTATCCCTCTCCCTTCATTGTACACATCAAACCATTTGCATTTGAATAACACGATTTTAGGACTTGTCCAGTTTTTAAGGGGACCATATTCTAAAATAATCACCTCTTCTAGTACACTATAAAAATCTTTCTTCCCATTTTTAGTTTCCCCTTCAACTATGACATTATTTTTTTGTGTTTTTTGCTTTCTTTTAGACTTTCTTCTGTGAAACCTAAATCCATTAATCACATACTCTTCATAACTACAAATGCCTTTTGTAGGACCTCGAGCCAAACAAACCAATTCGTCTATCATTCTTTGATCTCCTTCACGCCAAAGATATAGAACCCACATATAAGTACAAATAAATCAGGTCATGCACATAAATATTATTCTAAATATATATTTTTGTTATCTGTAAGTCATCTTACTCTATTTTCAAACCAATAAAAGTCCATCCCTTGTACATCAATAGTATTCTCATATTCACTTATGATTGGAAAAATAACATAATCAATAATACCCAAAGAAATTGTCATAACCTGAAGCTTACTAGATTAAAATACTTACTCAAGGAAAGACTTTGCCTCTTTGTAATTTTTTAAGACATAAAGTCGAGCCAATTTCTAATCTTCGTAGCTCAATTGAAATTTATCTTTCCTAATGACCTCCCTGCCTCCTTAAAGATAGATAAATGATGGGGCTACTCTACCTCCGAGGCATCATTATGGCCTATGCGGTTGAATTTTGTCTCCGTCATAGAAAAATATCTGGAACAAAATGTTAGGCATTCATTTTGAATCCAACTTTCTGCAATACATCCTTTTGGACAAGCTTTGTTGCCCACTTCTGATTTATATGTACCCATATTCTTATGGAATAACAAGGCATTAATATCATTGCATTTAACTTGCAAAATATTCGAAGGCATAACTTAGGACTTAAGTTACTTTCCAAAGGGATACATCTAATGAAATATCACGACATTGGCTAATTTATCTTTAGTTGCCGAATGTACAACAAGAAGCACCATCACATCAAAAAATGCCAAAATAAATATACACTCTAGTTTGCAAAGACTGACAGCAAGATTTTCCTCCAGTTGCTCCAAGACATCCATAGATATAGTTTTAGAACACAGTTGTATAAAATAATTGCTAAGTTCTACTAGAGGTTTCAAGGCCTTTTCACCCAAAACACCTCAAGATGTAGGCAAAAGCAAGTCTTGCATGAAAATGCAACAATCATGACTTCTCATTCCCAGTATCCTTCCATCTTCCACTATCACACATCACAAAATATTTGAAGAATATCCATCAGAATGGCATAAGCTCAACAGCAAAGCAACCACTTTTCTCCATTCAGCCAATGTTAAGTTGAACGGAGCTTTTGGAATTTGTTACTTATTTCCAATCAACTTAGCTTGTAATGTGTCATGCATATTCATTTTGGAAGATCCAACCTAGCATTCAATGAATCCTTGTTTTTGCTAGGTATGTCAAGCAATGTCCTTAATATATTATTACAAATATTCTTTTTTATATGCATTACATCCAAGTTATATCAAAGTAGAAGATGTTTCCAATAAGGAAGTTCAGAAAATATACTCTGTTTCTTCCATTGGTATATCAACTACCTTTCACGCCTCTTTCGCATCTTTTCCCAAAACATTATCCTAATTTCTAAGCTGTTCCCAAACATCATCCCCACTTGGGGTTTAGAAGGAGGCCTCTTTTTAGGTTTCTTATTAAAAGACATCATGTGAAGCCTCCACTTAGGATCTAGTTTCAAAAACCGATGATGACCCATGTAACACTACTTCTTTCCATGACAAAGTCTTTCAGAACATGTATTGATGGAAAGTATCCTTAACACACTCAAACTCACAAGGTTACTAGAATGGTGAACTTTGGTTGGTGAACATGGGTAGGATAGTCAAGTGACCTTTCAAGGGATAATCCTAGGAGCCACCCTTGGAGAACACTTGGACAATTTCTTTATATCAACTAGTTACAGAATTTAATCACCTTCTAGTTGAAAGAAAGAGACCTAGAGACCCACTTGAGTTGTCAAGCTCAAGATATAACACTAGGATTTCAAAGGAGAGAGTTTAAAAACTCACAAATTCATATATCTCAAGTTGTGTCCTACAAACCTTAAGGCTTCCCATTATATAGAGGGGAATGGGAGCCTTCAACAAGCAGCAAAAACATAAAACGAGGGAGCCTAAGTCGTCCCTAAAACAAGGAAAAAAAAAAGAAAAAACCATAAAACCCTAAAACAAGGAAGAAAGTTGCATAAGATTTGGTCTGTCAATTTCCAGTGTTGAAGTGCCCACTTTAAACGGCCATATCTCCCAGGTTTCTTGGCCAAATTTGATGCTTGGTCTTGTTGGAAAGCTCCAGATGTTAGCTTTCACATGGATTAAGTTTCATGTCATTTGGAGCTACCATTGGAGAGATATCAGGAAATGATGACACATGTCAAAACTGGGTCAGTTTCTGCAGGGTTAGAAATATCTTGCTGTTTGACTGATCAAATGACCTCCAAATCTCTTGCAACTTGTTTTATTGAATTTCTAACATTTTAAACTTAAAGAAAGGGGGCAACGCAGTCAGTCATCCCCTCACCATCACGTCCCAAAAGATGCACAAAACCGGGCCAATTTCTGGTTGAATCTACCCAGGTTTTGTCCAAGTGTTCCAAGGTGTTCTTGACCAAGGCATGAATGTTTTTGACTTCCTTGGGGCTTGAATGGACGTGTGGGCTTACTGGTTGCAAGCGTAGAGCCTTTTCATGATGGCCCCCATCATTCTCCCCGGCATGGTTGGAGTTTGACCTCAAACTCGGCAACTCTTCATCTTCATCATAGTATGGGCTCAAATCAGCCACATTGAAGGTGGCGGATACTCCATAATTCCCGAGAAGGTCTACCTTGTAGGTATTTGGGCCAATCTTCTCAAGGATTTCAAAGGGCCCATCCGACCTTGGCATTAGTTTGGATTTCCTCTTGCTAGGAAACCTCTCTTTTCTCAAATGGACCCAAACTAGGTCCCCAGGCTGAAAGTGAGCTTCTCTCCTCTTTTTGTTGGCATAAGACTTGGCTTGCTCATTGGACTTTTCAATCCTTTTCCTCACCTTGGTATGAAGCTCTTAGATTTCCTTTGCTCTCTTCTCGGCCTCCCAACTAAATTTGGTGGGATTAGAGATAGGAACAAGGTCAAGGGGAGTTCGTGGGTTGCTCCCATACACAAATTGGAAGGGTGAGAGACCCGTGGCCTTGCTTGGAGTTCGGTTGAATGCAAACTCCGTATGGCAAAGTAACTCATCCCAACCTTTAAGGTTCTCTTTCACCAAGACTCGAAGTATAGTGCCCAAGGTGCGGTTTGACACCTCGGTTTGGCCGTCCATTTGAGGGTGGCAAGAGGTGCTAAATTTGAGATTGGTGCCAAGCTTTCTCCATAGCGTAAGCCAAAAGTGGCTTAAGAACTTCGTATCACGATCAAGCACCATGCTCCTTAGAATGCCATGCAACCTCACAATTTCTTTGAAGTAAAGATTAGCCACAAGTGAGGCATCGAAGGTGGTATGACACGCCACAAAGTGAGCCATTTTTGAGAATCTATCCACTACCACCATGATGGAGTCCTTGTGTCTTTGAGTCCTAGGTAGCCCTGTGATAAAATCCAAACTAACATCCTCCTAAGGCCCTTGAGGAACCGGTAGAGGTGTGTAGAGACCTTGAGGTCAGATATGATCCTTGGCAAGTTGACAAGTAGGGCATCTTTTGATGAAATGCTCTACATCTATTGACATCTTGGGCCAAAAGTAATGCTCTTTGAGCATGGAACTTGTCTTCTTAACAACAAAATGGCCGGCTAGAGCCCCTCCATGGAGTTCTTGGATCAAAAACTCTCTAAACCCACATTTAGGAATGTACAAACGATTCCCTTTAAAAAGGAAACCATTCTCCAAATGGTAGGACGCGTGGGCATGACTAGAGCAACTCTCAAGGATAACCTTGAAGTCTTCATCATGAGCATACATATCCTTGATACACTCAAATCCAAGTACCTTAGATTCAAGAGTAGAGAGCAAGAGGTATCTCCTAGAAAGTGCTTCGGCCCCTTTGTTCATTTGGCCGGATTTGTGGTGGATCACAAAATGGAAGGATTGTATGAACTCTACCCACTTGACATGTCGTAGATTGAGCTTATGTTGTCTTTGGATGAACTTCAAAGCTTGATGGTCCGTGTGGAGAATGAATTCTCCCCCAACCAAGTAATGCCGCCAATGTTCTAATGCCCTCACAATGGCATAAAACTCCTTATCATATGTAGAATACTTTCTCTTGGCATCATTTAATTTCTCACTAAAATAAGAATGAGCCTCTTCTCTTGTGATAACACGCCCCTATGCCAACTCCGGAAGCGTCACACTCTACTTCAAAAACCTTGGAAAAGCTAGGTAGTGCAAGAATGGGTTCACTAGTTAGCCTTTCCTTGATTTCTCCAAAAGCTTGTTGGGCTTGCTTACTCCATACAAATTGCCTAGCTTTGAGGACCTCGGTCATAGGTGCCATGGTGGAGCTAAAATTACTCATAAATCTCCTATAGAAGAAGGCCAAGTCATGGAAACTTCGAACTTGTTGTATGGAGGTGGGAGTAGGCCACTCACGGATGACCTTGATCTTCTCTTCATCCACTTGGATGCCATTGGCCAAAACAACATACCCCAAAAACTTCACTTGGGGACAGAAGAAATGGCACTTTTCAAAGTTGCCATAAAGTTGCTCTTGCGCCAAGACACTTAAGACCTCATGTAAATGCTTGGAATGCTCTTCTTCTCCACGGCTATACACCAAAATGTCGTCAAAGTACACAACGACATATCTCCCAATGAATGGCTTAAGAACTTGGTTCATAAGCCTCATGAATGTACTTGGTGCATTAGTCAAACCAAAGGGCATGACAAGACACTCATAGAGGCCACCCTTGGTTTTGAAAGCTGTCTTTCATTCATCCCCTTCAAAAATTCAGATTTGATAATAGCCACTTCTTAGGTCGATCTTGGAGAAGATAGTGGCTCCATGAAACTCATCAAGTAAATCCTCCAACCTTGGGATATGGTACTGGTACTTGATGGTGATCTTGTTGATAGCTCTACTATCAACGCACATTCTCATACTCCCATCTTTCTTGGGCACAAGTAGAGCTGGGACGGCACATGGGCTCAAGCTCTCACAGATTAGGCCCTTGGATAAGAGCTCATCCACTTGTCTTTGAACCTCTTGTGTCTCTTGGGGGGTTCATACGGTAGGCCGGCTTGTTTGGGAGTGTGGCACCGGGGATAAGATCAATTTTGTGTTAGATAGATCTCTTGGGGGTAGGCCGTGGGGTATTTCTTGTGGAAAAACATGAGAAAAGGCTTTTATGAGAGGTGTAAGTAAAGGATGGGAAGGTTCCTTTACTTTGGCCGGTTCTTGGCCTAAAAGAATCCACTCTTTGAAGTCTTCAAATTCATGGAGTTGAGAGTGGAGTAAAGTGGTAAGAAAGACATCCAACTTAGGATTGTCTTAGGGGTTGTTTTGTGGGCTAGGTTTGAGGGGAGTAAGGGTGATTTTCTTGTGGTCTTTGGTGAAGGTGTAGGTGTTCAAGCGGCCATCATGCGTAATTCTTCTATCAACTAGCCATGGCCGGCCCAAGAGCACGTGGCAAGCGTCCATGGGCACAATATCACATCACATTTCATCTTTATAAGCTCTTCCAATGGAAAAGGAAAGTAGACACCGAGTGGTGATTTGCAAACCCTTACCTTGATGGAGCCATTGGATTGTGTAAGGATTTGGATAAGGTGTGACCGGTATCTTGAGCTTGTCCACCATGGTTTTGGAGGCCACATTAGCACAACTACCTCCATCAATAATAAGAGAACACACCTTTCCATTCACGGTGCATCTAGTGTGGAAGATGCTTTCCCTTTGTTCTGTGTCTTCATGAAAGGCGAGCCCACTCAAGGCCCTTCTAATCACCAAGAGCTCTCCTTCATCCGGACCTTCTTCAACCTCCTCTATGATTTCATTCAAGTATGCCCCTTTCTCTTCTTCCTCCTTCTTTTCCTCCTCTTCTAGCTCCTCTAGTGGAGCTTGATATTCGGCTAGAGAGATCATTCTTTTGTTTGGACATTTGGAGGCATAATGTCCAAAGCCTTGGCAACGAAAACACCGGACCTTGTCAGAGGGTTTTGGTGGTGGTTGTTTGGAGGGAGTTTGTGGAGTGGTGTTTTGTTGGGGTTTCGGGTTTGGAGAGGGGAAGGATTTTTGAGGAGTGTATGGGGGTTTTTGAAAGCCATAAGGTCGTGGGGTAGACTTAGGGACGGGATTCTTGCCCTTGAGCTTCTTTTGTATTTCAACTCTGTGTGCTAAAGCACTTAGCTCATCAAGGGAAGTGCAAGGATGTAACTCAACAACATGAGCAATTTGCT
>NCQV01101465.1:1853-19073 GCA_002740545.1 Lophocereus schottii
TTATGGACTTAGGTCGATCAGAAAGCAGGGTTTCAGGGTTATGATTCTAGGTGGAAACACAAAATAATCCATAAAACACGCTTTCATGAAATTCATCAGCATAATAGATAGATTAAAGAAATTAATCGCATAATAAATCATGATATATTCAACTAGGGTCAAAACCAACCAATGTGCCTCTGATACCAATGAACATAGTTTAAAGGATATACCTTTTTGGTGTGGAACTGTAAGGACTAGATGCTCAGAAACTGGCCACGAGAATCGAACCAAATTGAATGGCGGCTAGTAGAGTTACTTGAGTCACATCCCAAACTTAAGCTTTGGGCAATGGTGAGGTAGTCGTTAGAGAAGGAGAGACGAGAAATGTATTCTTTTGAGGGGTTTCTTAATTGATTGTTTAGTTAACTCTCTAAAACCTTCTTAAGTAGGTTTAAAATTCTAGTAGACACACACCTCCCAGGTGGCAAAAAATGGATGTTTAGCCCTAATTATTTAGGGCCGCCAATAGTAGTTAAAAGTTTGAGTAACTTCTACCTAACACAGTTAAAATCATAATGAAATATTCTTTAACTATGCTTTAGTATCTCATTTTAAAAAAATCATAAGTATTAACTATATTTTACCGCTTCGTTTCTTGAAAAACAAAATATTCATGTAATTTATTAAAAATGAAATCTAATTTATCCACCTAATTAAAACCTTAAAGAAACCCATTTCTTTCTCCCTCTTCCTTAACTTTGTGAAAATAGAAGACAACAAGAATTGCATATTAAAATAGTTGACAACACGGTAGAAAGTTTCAATTTTCTTTTGGTACAGAAGGTATATATATCTAAATTTATAAAACTTACAAGTAATGGCTGCAATATAAAATACACTGTAGTTGTAAGAATTTGATTTTAATATGTATAGTGATAATATGTACCATGTTAGCACCCTTTAATGACATGAGCTACTGAATTCGCTTAGAATGGATACGATATCGATTTTGATTAGAAGATTTAAACTTTAGGCTGTGGTAATTGCTATCATTTGCTCGCCAATTATCTATTATGTAATTATTACCACCTATAGTTTTTGATGTTTGAATATGATTTATTTATTTATTTATATAGGATGTGATGAGTGATGGAGTCCTTAAGCTCCAAAGATCATAAATAACAAGGAAAACAACCACACCAAAGTATGCTTCTTTTGGATTCAATCCTCAATCAACAAATAGATTATGAGGTTCATGCCCAAAGTAAGATACTAATGAGAGATAACTACCTTTCACTAAATTCCTTTCCTAAAGGCTCTTGGCAGCAAAGAAGAATTCTAGAGGAAAGACTTCACTCACCCCTCTTTATTAAAGAGATAAAAGATGTAGAGATTTTAGTGAGAGAAAATGCTCATTTGTCTTTCCATTCATAACTCAACCTAGGCTGAGTTTACATAGAGGTAATGGGATTTATAGATACCCAAAATAGTGAGAATTAGCTATTACAATAGTGGGGCAAGTGCACCAATATGGGGATTGCAAATTATTTATGGAAAACAAACCAAAATCACTAAGATAATTACCACCAAGGTGAGTCATATGTTCTAGGATTCATCCTCCATTTTCTACGGAGCTTTTATAAGGTTACACTCCACCAATAGAGGTGCCGCCACTTGGAGTGCCTTCCTTGGTCAATGTCTAATCACTACATGCTAATTAATCTTAAAGATAACAGCTTTATCCTCCTTAATTAAGGCTAAATTCCAAATTGCTCTAAAACTAAAACTTTATGCACACTCCATAAATTTAGGTCATTTCTCCCAATATTTGAATTTAATGCCTAATATTAGCTCATGTAGATAAAATAGACATCTTAGGAAATTAGAGCTTGATTCCCAACAATCTCTATAAACACCTCAAAAAATGGGAAAGGAATTTGGTGTCTCTATTGGAGACAATGGTCTTTAGCACACTATGCAGCTTGATGACCTCTTTGAAGTATAGATAAGCAATGTGAGAAGCACGTCACTCTTGTGACATGGAATGAACTGGGCCATCTTAGAGAATTAGTAAACCACACCCACGATTGGGTCATGACCCCTTTGGGTTATTGGCAAACCTAAAATGAAGTCCATACTAACTCCTTCCTAATGGCCATTTGGTGTTGGAAGAGGAGTGTAAAACTGTTGATGGAAGTTGCTCTTGGCCTTGTGACATATAGTACATTTGACAACAACCCTATGGACATCACTTGCCATTCGAGGCCAATAAAAGTGCTCCTTTAAGATCTTAATTGTGTTGTTGATGCCAAAATAGCCTCCTAATGCACCACCCATGGCCTCTCTCATAAGTATCTCCCTTAGAGAGTCCCTAGGAACACATAACATATTGCGCTTAAAGAGGAACCTATCTTGTAAGGTATAGGAGTCATGTTCCTTAGGGTTTGCAATAATTCCTTGGAAGTCTTCATCTTCCTTAGAAAGTTCTTGGATCATGTAACATCTCAAAATTTTGGCCTCTAGAACAAAGAGGAGGTGCATCTTCTTAAGAGTGTGTTGGCCACCCCATTTTCCTTGCCATCTTTACGCTTGCAAGTGAACGACTCCAATGTCATAAAAGTAGTTGCCCCATTTCATTCCATGTGACAAGAGTGACGTCATAAGTGGAGATAGTGACTCCAATTTCTCTAAATGTATTGCAAAAGCCCTTTGTGATATGGAATGAAATGGGCCTAAATGTACTATAAAAACCTTTTGTGACATGGAATGAAATGGGCCATCTTAGAAAATATTTAGAGAAATTCGATCCACTTGGCATGCCTTAAATTGTGCTTGGCTTGCCCATTGATGGAAGACAAGGCTTTATGATCCAATTGTATCATAAAAGGCTTTGGCTGGAGATAGTGACTCCAATAGGTAAGCGCCCAAATGATAGCATAAAACTCTTTATCATAAGTAGAGTAGTTGAGTTTGGCGTCACTCAACTTCTCACTAAAGTAAGCCAAAGGTCATTTGGCTTGGGTGAGGGCCCCTCTAATGCCAACATCGCTGACATCAGATTCAACTTCAAATAGGAGATCAAAGTTGGTAAGAGCAAAGATAAGCGTCGGACATAACCTTTTCTTGATTGTTTTAAAGGCCCTTTTGGGTGGCCCTTATCTATTGAAAGCTTCCATTCTTCATGCATTCGGTTAAGGGTCCTATATTAGAGGTAAAATCTTTGATGAAACGGTGGTAGAAAGAGGTCAAACCCACGAAATCTTCGAACTTTTGTGACCGAGGTAGGAGTAGGCGAACTCTTGATAGCATCAACTTTAGATTCATCAACTTGAATTCTTTTAGTAGACACAACATAGCCAAGAAACATAACTTAGGTGTGAATAGTTCATACTTCTTAAGCTTAGCATATAACTTTTGTTGCCTCAACACTAGGAATACTTGAAAGAAATGCCACATGAGATGCCTCATCATGATTATGCATCAAGATATCATCAAAATACACCACAACGAATTTCCCAATGAATGGTCTTAAGACCCCATTTATAAGCCTCATACAGGTATTAGAAGCATTAGATAGACCAAAAGGCATTACAAACCACTTGCATAGCCCATCCTTAATCTTAAAAGTGATCTTCAATTCATCACCTTCATTCATCCCAATTTAGTGATATTCACTTCTAAGGTCAATTTTGGAAGAGACCTTGGAACCATGTAACTCATCAAGCATATCATCTAATTGAGGGATACAAAATTAGTACTTGAAGGTGGTGTTATTTATGACCTTGGAGTTAACATACATATGCCAAGTACCATCTTTCTTAGGTACAAATAGAGCTGGAATCGAGCAAGGACTCAACCACTCGCAAATGTACCTATGGTCTAACAACTCTTAGACTTGTCTTTGTAGTTCTTTTGAGTCACTAGGATTGCATCAATAAGCCAACTTGTTAGGTCAATGAGCACCCAATAGGAGATGAATTTGATACTTAGTTCCTGTTAAAGAAGGAAAGCCTTGGGGGTAAATCATTGGGAAATATATATCCTCAAACTCTCTCAAAAGTGATTAAGCTAGGGGATACATGGGTTTCATTCCATTACATGTGTTGATTCAACCATGTGTAACACAAATGAAGGCTTACTCTTACTAATGGCTCTCTCCACCCGTGTTTTACTTATAAATAGGCTTTTCTCACTTCCCTCCCCTGGTTTAGATTTGAGGGTTTAGATGGAGATATTGGGTTAAAGTAAGATTACGACCCTTATGTTTGAATGCTTATGTATTCATGACCATGATGAATCACGTGATTATCAAACAACTAAAGCCTACCAAGTAACAAGGGATATGTACCATAGGGAGAACATCATATAGTATCTCACTACAATATGGACCAACTGAAAACACAATAAGAGCTTGTTTAGTGATACAGAGCAAGGCATCCAAAAGAGCTCCCTAAATCTAAAACAAGATCTTAGCGCTAGCCAAGCCAAGGAAGGTTAAGGAAAGCAAGCAACAACACAACTGATCCACTCTTTGTTCTTCGAATCTAATCCAAAACAGAGCATAGTTCTAGATGGCATGATTCTTGGAGTTTCCAAGACATCCTAGGCCATTCCTACCTTTCGCACTCCCTAAGATGGCTAGTTTCATCGAGGAAACTCAATATTGGCATAATTTTTAGGCATTTTGCAACACTAATTCGAAGCCGTGAAGGTATATTGTGAGGATTCCAATCTGCCCTTATTGAAAGATTAGGCGTGATCATCACCTAAAACCTAATTTAGGGCTAGAATTTTACATCAAGATCATAGCCAACATCCTAAAGTATCAAAACATTGAGATAAATCCAAATCATGACAAGTTCTTCATGGTGATTCAGCTACATTTTGCCAACCATTGCAGTTTCAGTTCATTTCAGACCCGATTTGGGTTTCTAGCCAGTTCTCTCGCCTAAACCTGATTTAGAGCTAATGTTTTCTATTTAGGATGCTTATTAACATTCTAAGAACAAAACCATGCATTAAAATTAGTTCTAAATCAAGTGTAGGTTTGGGAACCAACTTTATCATTTCCAGCAGTAATCGGGGTATATTAGGCTTAAACAAGCTGCTTTGACTTGGCTAAGTTATTCATTAGTAGGGAGGAGTTGGTGACCTCCCTAATTTCTCCCTTGGCTACTTGGACATTTGAGAACATCATCATAGCTAATTTTACGAATTTGGGAATCCACTTGGCCAATTGGATTGATGTGTAACAACTACTTGCCCCCGGATTGGATAGCCGTAATGTGACAGCCTGTAGCCTACCTTTTCTCGCTCCCCTATGTGTAGAGGCTTATATAGAGTTAATTAATCATGCTCAAGCTTGAGTTTACACACCAAACAGAATGCATTAGAAAGACTTACACTTGTAATTAGCTTAGGCTAAGATTATTTTACATTTTCAGTTTAGCTAAGCTAGATAGAGGTTGCAAAGGAGCTAGCCTACTTGCGTGTGAAAAAGGGACGTATATATAAGCTTGCTTAGCTGCTTGTTCAAGGGTAGAATCCATGATTGAAAGCTCAACTTCGTGTTTTAACACAAAACTCTCAAAACGCTCACTTTATTAATCTGACTTGATTGCTAAACTTCAGTGGTTCCCTTCAATCCGAACTTGGTGGCCTAGCCTTTATAATTTAGAGGTCGGATTCGTGATTTAACTTAGCCGATGGCATTACCTTTGTCCTATTCATATTCTCTATTTTTATTCGATTTCCTTGCTAGATCAAAGCCAAGCTAATTGTAAACATATCACATTGCTTGAGTTTATTCAAGGCTCATGCATTAAAGTGGTATCTGAGCTCAACCTAGTGAGCTTTTGTTACTATTTTGATTATTTGTAATCTTGCCCTATTTTGAATCCATGTTTTAGAAGCTACAAAGTGCTTTACACAACCCAAACACACACCCAGCCACAAATGAACTTTGAACACCACAAACGGCCTTTACTAGATTCCATCCCATATCCGGGAGGAGGAAAGTAATGCCCCCCAACCTAAGGTCCCTAGATCACTTAGTCTTAAGAAAGCTCATGAGTTCGATAGGGGAAATGCCATACAATAACTACAACAAAACTTTTAAACACTATCTATAGAAGTTACCACCATTTCCACTAAGCTAGGGGAAGTTTTAGCTAGCTTAAGGCCTGATGATAGAGGAGGGAGAAGAAGAGATTGTGGCTCTTAAAGGGTTAATTCGCCTTTCACTAAGTCATCTTCATCCCAAGATGATGATTCTTTAAGGAAGAGAAGGAGACCTCCTAAACAACTCGTGGATGATTTGAAGGATATGAAATTTGACCCTCTTGAATTTGAAGGGAACTTGAACCCAGAGCTTTACCTTGAGTGGATTTAGGCATTAGAGAGATTCTTTAAAATTAAGGGATACTCTCAAGAGACAGCTTTTAAAATTTCCATCCTTAAACTAAAAAAGCATGCCTCCCTTTAGAATGAAAACACCAAGAGGCAAAGGAATACAGAAGATAAGTCATGGATCATGACTTTCTTTAAGTTGAAGAACACATGCATAAGAGGTTTTTACCTGACAATTACAACCATGAACTTTGTCTTAAGGTCACCTCCTTGAGCCAGGGACACATCAGTATTGACGAGTAACTACGAGGGTTTAAGCAACTCCAAATCAGAAGTGGCTTGGAGGAAGAGAACGAGCATACAATGGCTAGGTTTCTAAGAGGGCTTGATCCTAACATTGCTGAGGAGGTTAAACTACAACCTTACTAGTCCTTTAAGGATGTGTGTAAATTGTCTATAAAGGTTGGAAAACATTCTAAGAGCAAGAGATAATCCTCTAGTTCTTACTTATGACCAAGCACACAAACTAAGCCCCATGTTTCATGTAAGCCTAAAATTGTTCCAAGAGAAGATCAGCGCAAAGAGAAGGGTAAGATTATTGTTAAAGAGTTTCGTATGAAACTTGATGGCAAAAGGTGTTTTAAATGCAAGGATATGGTCACTTTCAAGCTGACTGTCCCAATAGAAGAGCCCTTACCATTAGAGAGATTGAAGAGATCGACCAGATTCACTTGGAAACAAGTAAGGAAGCAGAGGATTACACGAAAAAGGTATGGTCCTACCTCTTCATGTGGGAGAGATGCTTGTACTAATAAGAATTTTATATACCATGGAAGGTCCCCAAGAACAAAACCAAAGGGAACATATTTTCACTCATGGTGTACCATCCAAGGTAAGGCATATAGCTTGATCTTTGAGGAAGCAGTTGTACCAATGTGGTTTATGCCCATTCGATTAGTAAACTAAGACCACATATTGTCTAACACCCATGGCCTTATTCACTTTAATGGCTGAAAAAAGGAAATGAGGCACATATGACTCAACAAGCCTTGATTGCTTACTCCATTGGTAACGTTAAGGATGAAGTGTTATGTGATGTTTTACCTATGGATGCATATTGTATCTTGCTTGGTAGGCCTTGGTAATTTGATAAAAGTGTTATTCACCATGGAAAGACCAATACCTACTCCTTTAAAGTCGAAGATCGTAGCTATACTTTGTGTAACGAATAAGAGTCCCACATTAAAAAAGTAATAGGAGAGTTGTGGGCTTATAAATGGTGGCACTACACACCCCATCAGACCGACCTTTTGGGAAGAGGGTAATGGCCCTATGGTTAGTGGTATCAGAGGAAACCCAGATTTGACTCCGATGTCTCGCTAAGTGCTCCAACGGGCGAGGTAGACAGGGAGCCTCATCTGTGATGAAGGCATCATAGGATTGGGTAGGGGAGAGTGTCAAGGATAAGATTTCCACATCGAAAAATGATGGAGGGTCCTAGGCTTATAAACGGTGGCGCTGCACATCCCATCAGACTGGATTTTTAGGGGCTAATGGCCCCATGACATTTAGCCCTCTTACACCCAAGTCAAGTCTAGCCTAGTATTAGGTTAAAAAGGGAGGGAAACATAAGTGGGAAAGCTCTTTTTCTCAGTGAAACACAGGTTGAGAGCTCCATAAGTAATGACAAGACTATTTATGCCTTGCTTGTTGAAAAAAGGAGAGGTAGGGACACACTGACATCCTTTAGGTCAACCTCTTATTCAAGAGTTTGAGGATATTTTTCTTATTGATTTACCCCTTAGTTTGCCGCTACTCACAGGCATTAAGCACCCAATTGACCTACTGCTTGGAGTGTCCCTGCTAAACAAACTAGTATATAGGTGTAACCCCACTAAAATCAAGGAACTTTAGAGGGAAGTTCAAGAGCTCATTCACAGGGGATATATTAGGGAAAGCACGAGCTTTGCTTGTTCCAAAAAGGGATGCAACTATGAGGACGTGCGTAGATAGTAGTGCTATTTACAATAATGCAATAGGTACCTCATTATTAGACTTGATGATATGATGGATGAATTGCATGGCCCTAAGGTGTTTTTCAGGATTGATCTGAGGAGTGGATACCATCATATTAGGACGAGAGATGAAGACGAGTGGAAAACAACCTTTAAGATAAATCAAGGGTTGTATGAATGGCTCGTCATGCCATTTGGTTTGTATAATGCCCCTAATTCATGAGATTAATGAATGAGGTCTTTAAACCCTTCATTAGTCACTTTGTAGTGGTGTACTTTGATGATATTCTGATTTATAACCATAAGGAAATGACAACAAGGAGCACTTGAGGCAAGTATTTTAGGTTCTGAGAGGGTAGAAGCTGTATGAAAAGATGGAGAAGTGTGAGCTTGTCACTCCACAATTATGTGATTTCAGCCAAACTTATACAAGTCAATCAAAGTAAGATTGAGGCAAGTGTGAGTTTTTCACTCCATAGGCAGCAGAAGGTGAGACATTTTCATGGTTTAGCCTTTTTTTACAGGTTCATTAGAGATTTTAGCTCAGTCATAGCCCTTATTACTGAGTGGATAAAGAGAGGTTTTGAGTGGTCCAAGGCTGCACAGAAAGCCTTTAAACATATCAAACAAAAGCTATTGCAACCACCTATCTTACCTCTTATAAATTTTGAAGATTTATTTGAGCTTAAAAGTGATGCAAGTGGAGTTAGGATACAAGCTATCCTAATCCAATCCAAGAGGCCTATTGCCTACTTTAGTGAGAAACTCAGTGGTTTTATGTGCAACTATAGCACTTATGACAAGTAATTCTATGCTATTGTGAGGGCTTTCACTTATTAGCATCATTACCTCAAGCCTAGATTTTTGTGTTGCACTCAGACCATCAAGCACTCAAAAACATCAATGGCCAGCACAAGTTGAATCCAAGACATGCCAAATGGGTGGAGTTTCTCTAATCATTCAACTTTACTTACAAATACAAGAGTGGAAAAGAAAACGTGGTTGTGGATGCCCTTCCCAAAAGGTACACCTTACTTCCTGTTTTGGAAGCAAAAGTACCTGGATTTTATTCAATCAAAGAGATTTATAAAGAGGATCCATATTTCCAGATCTTGGTTAAGGAAGTTCTAAACAAAAGCCCCCTACACCATCCGAGAAGGCTATCTATACAGAAACAATTAGCTTTGCATTCCTAAGTGCTCTGTAAGAGAGCTACTAGTCTAAGAGACTCATGGTGGTGCTCTAGTTGGCCATTTTGGCCTAAACAAGATTATTGATATTCTAAAAGGGCATTTCTATTGGCCTAAGATGTAAGGAGATGTTCACAAGATCATTTCAGCTTGCTTCATTTGCCATAAAGCAAAAAATCAATTCCACCAAGGCTTTATCGCACTACCCATGCCTTGAAGGCCTTGGGATGATGTAAGTGTAGATTTCATTATGGACCTCCCTAGGACTCAAAGAGGGAAGGATACAATCATGGTCATTGTGGATAGATTTTTCAACATGGCTCACTTTATACCATGCCACAAAAGTAATGATGCAAGCTACATTGTCAAGATCTACTTCAAAGAGATCAGTAGCTTACAAGGTAAGGGCAAATAATCATAGAAAGCAAATGGAAATTTAGCCTAGGAGATCTAGTATGGTTACACCTCAAGAAGGAGAGGTTTCTATCCAAAAGGAAGAACAAGTCTGTGGCAAAGGGGATGGGCCATTAAAGGTCATTAAGAGAGTGGGAGATAACGTATACAAACTATAACTCCCTTGTGATATGGCTATTTCAATCACTTTTAATGTTAGTGATTTAAGTCCTTATGTGGATGACTGTTTTGAAGACCCTTCGAATTTGAGGTCAAATCCTCTTGAAGAAGAGGCCGTTGATGCAAAGAAAGGAATCCAAGAGAGTTCCCTAAATGTAAAACAAGATCATGGTGCTAAGCAAGTAAAGGAAGATCAACGAAAGCAAGCAATAGCACAACTTATTCTCCTGTTCCAATCTAGAACTAAGCATAGTTGTGGATGACAGGATTCTTGGAGTAGATATCCTATTGGCAAGTCCTTCGTTGCTAGACTCTTTAAGATGTCTAGTTTCACTAAGGAAATTCAATTGGCCTAATTCTTAGGCATTTTACTACATTGGTCAAAAATAGTGAAGGTATACTATAAAGGTTCTAGCCTATCCATATTGAAAGATTAGCTAGGATCACCACCTAAAACCTAATTTAGGGCCAGAATTTTTGCCAAATGATATCCAACATCCTTAAGTTTCAACCCATGAAGAGAAATCTAAATCATGACAAGCCGTTCATGGTGATTGAGTTGTATTTTGCCAACCGCTATAGTTTGATTTACTAAAGATGCTCATTAAAATCTAAGTTTATTAAAATCCTAAGGAACCAATCCATGCTTATTAAAATCCTAATTTAGAGATATTTTTCCTATTTAGGATGCTTATCAAAACCCTAAGGAACCAATCCATGCTTTAAAATCAATTCCAATCAAGTGTAGGTTGGGTAACCACCTTAATCATTTCCCGCGCTAATCCAAGTTTATTACATTAGGCTTAAACAAGCTGTTTTGACTTTGCAAAGTTATTCCTTAATGGGGAGGGTTTGGTGACCTATCTATTTACTCCCATGGCTACGTGGATGTTTAGGAACATCATCATAACCACTTTTATAGCTTTGGAAATCCACTTAGCCAATGAGCTTGGAATGTGAAAACCACTTACTCCTGAATTAGATAGCCACAAAGTGATAGCTTACAGCCTACCTTTTCCCTCTCCCTCTTATGCAAGTGGCTTTTGTAGAGTTAATTAATCATGCTCAAGCTTGATTTACTCCAAACAGAATGCATTAGCCAAACTCATGCTTGTAATAAGCTTAGGCTAAGCTTGTTTTACATTTCTAACTTAGCTAGGCTAGATTAAGGTTGCTAAGGAGCTAGGCTACTTGCCTGTGAGCTTAAGGACGTGTACCTAAGCTTGCTTGGCTGCTTGTTCGAGTGTAGAATCCATAAATGAAAGCTCAACATTGTGTTTTAACATAAAACTCTCACAAATATCACTTTATTAATATGACTTGATTGCTAAACTTGAGTGGTTTCCTTTAATCTAAACTTAGTGGCGTAGCTTCATAGTTTGGAGGGTAGATTCCTAATTTAACTTGGGTGGTGGCATGGCCTTTATCCCATTCACATCCTCTTTTTTGATTCAATTTTAGTGCTTGATCAAAACCAAGTTAGAACCATATTGCAAACAAATGACATTGCTTGAGTTTATTAGAGGCTCACGCATCACTTAGAAATGGTTACCTCACTTCCTTGCTTAAGCCATTGGAGGTAATAAGGGGTGGGATAACCTTGGTGTATAATTGAAGCTTGCCAATGAGTGTTACAGAAGCTACATTGGTGCAATTTCCTCCATCAATAATAAGCTCACATACCTTGCCTTTAATAGTGCACCGGGTATCAAGGAGCCTTTGGGCATCAAATGCTCTTCGAATTACCAAGATTTCACTCACATCTAGGGTGATCAAAGCTTGATCCTTATCCTTGGCATCCTCCTCACTAGTTGCTTCCTCAATAGCTTGAATTTCTTCTACTTCTCCAATGGTGAGAGTTCTCTGGTTGGGATAATCTACTTGAAAATGTCCCTAACCATGACATTTGAGGCACTCTTTTCCCTTCACTCTCTTTGGTCCTTCACTAGCAATCCCTTTACCCTTTTTAAGGGCTTTAATGTTTGTAGGGGTAGTGCTAACTTTGTTAGGAGAGAACAACCCTTGGGGATATTTTGAGGGTGAATAGAGGAGGTGGTTTGAAAGGGCTTTCAACCCTTGTTCATGCCCAAAAAAGTGTTATTTTTACGATACTTTTATACCCAATTCATGCTCATTATAATTATTATTTTAAGGTTTTTATTTGAATTTATTTTGTTTTGTAGGTTTCGAACAAAATGAGCATAATTATGGAAAAATGCAAGAAAAATGTTGAAAATGCCGGAAATGAAGAACTGGGCCAAATTGACTCGACCCAATCACAAAAGCCCGTTTGTTTAGCCCAAAGAAAAGAAAAAAAATAAAAGAAAACCTAAAACTAGTTGCCCTCATGTTCTGGGCACGAGCCCTCCTAATCCTCCCTCTCACTTATCTCCTTTCCTCTCTCCTCTTTTCGGTTCCCAGAGAACCCAGAAAACCCGATGCTTCCCTTTCTCCTTCTCCTTCATCTCCATCTTCATCATCTCCCTCTCTCTCGCTCTCTCTAACCCATCTCTCTCACCACCACCGAGTGCCAGCACATCCTCCATCCTCACCCATCACCGGGTTTTACGATGAGGACGCCAGCATAGCACACCAAGTTGCACCATCTCCTCTGCTCATGCATCTAATGATGAATGGTGAAGATCAGATGAGCTGGGGCATATATTGAAGAAGTCGCCTCTAGAAGAAGAGGTTAGGAGGTTTTCTAGGGTTTAATTAGTTTAATTTTTGAAGTTCTCACTTGAAATTAATATGTATTTTTTTTCGATTTTAAGGGTTAGGGTTTGATGTTAGTTTAGGTCGAATTCATGTAATCATGCTTCGTTTTCACGTTTCCTGGCTGTAATTCACAAATTTAGTTCATTTTTGTGAGAGTTGGATGTGGGTTTTGTTAAATTTCAATCTCAACCCCCTTGTTTTCATTTTACACGGTGATGGCGTCTCCTCCATTAATGGTGATGGGTGAAGCTTGGTTTTGATTGTTGGCTAAAATCTAGTCTTCTCCTCAGTTTAACGCTCTACTTCGCTATTCTGCCGATGACATGGTTTAGTTTTGCCTCCTGAAACTTCATTTATGCTGTATGAATGATAGTAGCTTAGTTGAATCAAGGATAGATGATATTTTGATGGTTTACGATTGGTTTGGATTCTGATAGTAGCTTAGTTTTCGATTTTGATAGTCTGGATTCTGATATTCATGTTGTGTGTTCTATGAATGGTTCGGTTGAATGATGATGATGATTGAATGGTTTATCATTGCTTGCTCTAGTAATTTGAGTGATGATGATAGGGTTGTTAATGGAGTTTGTTTAATTTGAGCCTCCTTTGAATGCTTTGATTGCTTATGTCTAGTTGTTAATAAGGTTGATTGCTTTGATTTTGGCAGTCGATTATCTCTAGTTAGTGATGTTTAGTGCCTCGATTTTGGTAGTTGTTGAATGATAAGGTTGCTAGATTTAGGTTGCTGCTATGGTGACTGAATTGTGATTTCAGATTCTAGGTTTTAACTTTAGTTGAATGGTGATGAATGTATTAGACTCCTTTATATGCTTTCATGTAAGTTAAATGCTTAGGTTTAGTTCATTCAAGTTCATTTAATTTAAGTTGCACACTTATGTTTAGTTAAATATTTAGTCGAATGCTTAGTTGAATGTTCAGTTGAAATAGGCTACTAGTCCTCTTTGAATGATTTAATTTGAGTTAGAGTAGTTAACATTAGATTAATTAGTTAATCCACCCCTTTGTGACCATAATCTTTTCCATTGTCCTTGAGGAAACGACCCTCAAGTACTACAATGAGAGCTGTACACTTGTGGCTTCTGTTTTTCACTCAAATTTATCATATAACCCTTAGGTTGCTTCTCATCTTTGATGGCTAGGTGACATACATCATCAAAGGAAAAGTAAGGTTGTAGATCCACTTTTGTTAGCAGTGCTAGGAGATAATCCCTTGATGAACCTAATAATCTTGAGTTCGGGTTGTTCATCCATGCCAACCCTCATTTAGAGTTGTTCAAACTCCCTAATGTACTATTCTACCTTTAGATTCTCTTAGTTGAGCGAGGTGATCTTGAAGTAGAGTTTGTGTTTGTAAGAAATGCGTAGGAATCTCTTGTCTATATGCTTTTTGAGCTTAGATCAAGTTTTGATTTTGAATTTGGCTTCTGTAGGCCTACTCTTCTTCAAGTGTTCATACCATAGTGAAGCATACCTCTTCAACTTAATAATGACCAACTTGAAGGACTTTTCATTATTGTATTCTTTGAGTTCAAAGGTCCTTTCAAGGGCTTGAACCTAATCAAGATAGTTCTCTGGATTAAGATTGTCATCAAATTCTGGAGCCTCAACTTTGAGATCCTAAAGGTAATTTCTTCGATGCCTTCTTTTTCTAGGCGTTCCTTCCAGACCATCAAAGTCTTCATAAGCAAAAGAGTATTCAATGTCAATAGGGCTTACATCATAGCTTTATTGATGAGGGTTTCGAGGTATAGATTCCCTTGTTTGACCTCTTCGGTAAGATTCCTTACTTGCTCCTAAAGCTTTATAAGAGCTCTACCTATCTTATAGGCTTGCTTAAGAGAAATGTTCTTGGAGTGAAAAGCATCTCCCTTACTGGCCATGGTTAGTAGTAGGGTGAAAAGAGGGAAAAAGAACGAAAATAGGGGAAGCATGGGCGTGCTAGGGGGCACGGACAAAGAAACAGTGGAAAAGATGCTTGTACGGTTATGCTCAAGGGAACGAGGTGGCCATGCCAATTCTCTAGTAGAGAAAATGGAAGTGTAGGATAAGAGGCACAATCGTGCCAATCAGTAAGGGTGGGTCGTGTTGAATCTCTGCCTGAGTACTTTTTTATTGGTTTTTTGTGAAGGCTTTTTATGGAGTTTTAGGGATGTGTTTAGGTTAAGGATTGTGCTTGGGTTATGGTTAGGGTTCTTTGGGGACTCGTGAGGTCGATGAAGGTTGTTAAGTGAAGGAAAAAGTTGAAGAGCTCAAATATGGATTTTTGGGGTGAAAATGAAAAGGTAGTAATGGGTTTGAATCAATGAAGGTTGTGATTTGATAACTAACCAAGAGAAGCTCTAGCTATGATACCAACTTGATGAGTAACAAATCATCAAGCTCCCAAGATCATAAATAATAAGGAAAACAATCACATCAAAGGATGCTTCTTTTGGATTCAATCCTCAATCAATCAATAAATTATGAGGTTTATGCCCAAAGCAAGATACTAATGAGAGATAACTATTTCCACCAATCTCTTAAAGGCTCTTACCCACCAAAGAAGAATTCTAAAGAAAAGACTCTACTCACCATAAATATGTAGAGATTTTAATGAGAGAAAATGGACATTTGCCTTTTCATTCATAATTCAACTCAAGCTAAGTTTACATGGAGGTAATGGGATCTATAAATACCTAAAATAAGGGGAATTAGTTGTTACAATAGTGGGGCAAATGTACCAATAGGGGAATTACAAATTATCTTAGGAAAATAAACCAAATTACTAATATAATTACAATTAAGGTGAGTTGTATTTTTCAAGATTCATCGTCCACATTCTAAGGAGCTTTTAGAAGGCTGTACTCCACCAATGCAGGTGCTGCCACTTGAAGTGGCTCCCTTAGTGAGTGTACAATCACCTCATACTAATTACTATCAAGGATAATTGTTGTATCCTCCTTAATTCATGCCAAATTCTAGATTGCTCCAAAACTAATATTTTGAGCAGACTCAACATATTTGGGCTATTTCTCCCAATATTCGAATCTAATGCCCAATTTTAGCTAATTAAGCTAAAATTGACATCTTACGGGAATCAGAAGAACTTAGGCATCCCTCCTTTGGCCTTCATTAGGTAGGATTTTAACTCGATCTAAATTTAATAAATCGCCAGACAAAAACCTGCACTATGTGAGTTGGCGTTTTTATCACTTTAGGGAATCAAAATGCATCCTAAATTAAAATTTTAGTGCATTATCCTAAATTAGATCTCTAAGCTTCTAATAAAGCATATATGACCCCAATTAGACTGCATTTGGCTGTGAGAAGTCCAGACAAAATTGAGTGAAATGTTGGAGTGGTGACTATCTTGACCAAGGAAGGTTAGCTTGGACTTTGGTGTTGATAAGGGTGTAGCTAATAGTGGATTTGGGTCTTGGTATGCATCAGGATGACTATAAAGATTTATATACACTATGACAGCATAGGGCTGAATGACAGTTGTATGCATTATCATAATACCCTGAAGATTTAACAATCTATTTAATGAAAATATTATTACATATAGGTAATGCTTGAATTTCCATGTACACATGTTCATATTATGATATTATATTTAAATTTTAGGACCACAATTTTATGGGATATGTTGATATAAAAGGGCCTTACCCAACATTTAAAACATCCCCACTATTATAAGTTGCTATAGTTCTTGGTGTTACTATTGCTAGCTACTGATATTGTCAAACATATTATTATTGTTAACATTAGGAGTAACTAAATGGAGCATTTCAAAGTTAACGAAGGGTTAAACTAATATTTTATTATTTTATGATTGATTTACATAATTATTGATCAAACTTAGCTTGCTATCTTGGGTTCGACCACAAGATTTTTCATTAATTTCCCTCCTAAAGATCTCTATCTTTACCAGCTATGATGCCAACGCATCGGCAAGCAATTCCCCAACCTTGTGAAATTACCATGCCATTTATCTCCCAAGTTATTTCATAAAGACAAACTTGTTTTCATGCAACCCTAGTTCAGAAAATAAAGCCAAAACATCTTCATTCTCCATTTAGAATGGATCATTCGTTCTTAAATTTTTTACAAATCAATGCAATGAGTAGGGCTTAATCTATCTTTTGAGACTCCCTATAAGTAGCAAGGGTTCTGTTTATTTTGCCACATAGCATCTCAAGCTTTCATATTTTCTATTCACTCACTTCTCTCTCTCTCTCTCTCTCTCTCTCTCTCTCTCTCTCTCTCTCTCTCTGTGTGTGTGTGTGTATATGTGTGTGTGCTCATTGAACAAAGTAAGGGATGAGTCACGCTTATGCCCAAGCAAGTGAAGGACCAAGTACCTGACATCCTTGTCATTGATTTGCTATGAT